>KN478989.1:18205-32184 GCA_000787095.1 Periophthalmodon schlosseri | reverse complement strand
AGTGGCCTCTCTGTGAATCTTACCTCACGTTATCCTGGCTTACAGTGTCCTCGGGAAGCACCTGAAATCAAAACAAAGCACTCATTAGAAGACATGTCATGTATGAGAACTTACTGTCCCTCTTAACCCTGTAGTTTAGAGCTCTACAAACATATTCTGAGATATCCCTGTGTGTCAGATGCCTTCCCTGTGATTCCATGTGCATTTTTGGACATTTTTACACATAAAATGCTTTATTTAAAAATGAAAACATTAACTGATGAAAAACTTGTTATACATTTTTTTCTTACAAATTTACATTAACTACAGTTTCAAATTTATATCTAATTTTTTTTTTCCCCTATCCACCTGCAGTGCCTCGCTTTAAGTTCATATAGGCTTGGAGGTGGGGCTTTAGGAGATGTATTTGGGTCCCGGTGGTTGGGTGGAGGTGTGGTATTTCGGCATCAGACCCGAGAGTATAGCGGTTGAGATGATCCTTGTGGTATTTACTCATATATTCGGGGCCTGGCTTATGGCATTATATGGATAAAACCAACATTACTTTGTATTACGTAGCTTTAGCTCTAACCTCCTATCCACCTGACATCCGCTTGACTCATCGGCCCGTGCGCGCACACTAAACAAGCAGGAGAGCTGCAGTGAGGGCGCACAGACAGCAGAGGGAGCAGTTCAACCGCGGCGGGTTTCAGCACCAGGACAGCACTGCCTGGAATTGCCTGGAATTACGCCGAGACTACAGCAACGGTCAGTGGCGACAACACGCGCATTCTCCGGGAAAAAAAGGGACATTAGGAAACGCCATGGGAATCTATAGCATCCCCAAACGCATGCGCAATCCCTGCTGTTAAATATAAGCAGAATTATTGGCTACTTTTGAATGAACTGCGATTAGAATAAATTTTGTCTTGCTTTAGATTGCTTTAAATCTGGTTTAGTCCTTTTCAGCCTTGGCTAGAACAGGTCTAGCCCTGGTTTAGTCCTGGTTTATACAATTTCACAGTACTCACTTCAAAACAGGATGCGGATCTCTTATGCGCCATGGTGATGTGCGTAAAGCTCCATCTGATCTGATTGAATACTGATACAAGCACAGCTGAGTCACGCCTGTGTTCTCCGTGCGCTCCACAGGTGGCGCTATTCGCCCCTCCCACACGCCGCAGTTCACACAGTGATAGTTTTGTGTTGATAAGGGTTGACTTCATGTGTCCAGTCTAACCACCAGTTTATACAGACAGGAGTGCGTAAAAGGCACGTAGATATTAGTCCTGTCGTATCCGCACATTTTTATTTATGTTGTGAAAATATTCAGGGCTAAATGTTGCTCACATCGTTGTTATTGACTTTAATTTGATCTGATTCTGTGTTCTGAGCTTCACAATGATGCATGTGGCTTTTAAAGCCCTGTGCGTTCACCAGACTGTTTGTTTGGCACAAGAGACCGTTTCCTTTAATGTCACTGTCTCACAGGTCCACACAGAGGGCTGCTCAGACAGAGGGGCCTTCGGGGACAGTGAGGGCCCCTGCAGTGAGGGGCCAGTGTGTCTTGGGGCCAGTCCAGATGTGCTTTAAAAATGAGAGATGTTTGGACAGAATCAGGAAGTGTTCACCTGCTGCTCCAGGAGCCATCTTGAATGTTTTCAGTCAGGTCACACAGACTGACCTGTTGTAGTCTGGTGTAGGCCTACTGAGCCTCAGACTCACACGTGTGAAGTGAAGCCTACTGCAGTGTCCCCTGTCCTCACCCCGCCCGTCCTAACATGTCCCCTCTCTCTCTGTGTCCACAGGTGGTACACTGTCCCAGGACGCACGCACAGTGCGCCGGCAGAGGCCACCCCATGAGCAGCCCGGTGAAACCAACCGGTCCACGACGGGCCCCGGGCCTCGCTGCTCTCGCCTGTGACCGTGGAGCGGGCTGACAGAGAGCTGTGCGCCGCTACAGCGCAGAATGGCTCCCCCTGCCGTGCCTCCATACTCCTCTGTGACGCACACCGTCCCGGACCCACCCTGCTTCACAGCGGCCCATAGCAGGACAAGTCTACCTGAAAACCGGGCCATCGGTATCTAAATGTGGGCTACAGGACCCCCGGGACGTCTGGGCTCCCCACAGAGCCGAATAGGCAGCTTTAAAAGGCCTGGTTCTTACCTTTCCTCAGCGTCTGTGCCTATGGCTCCCTTTCCAAAGCCCTCAGCTCGACGGCCTCCTTCTTCTTCCCAGCAATCCCTGCAAAAAAGGACACGTCCAAGTGTGTTCGCTGTGAAGGGGTGATCATCTCACCAACACAATTATCCTGGGGTCCCACAAAGGCCCCAAAAGTAGGAAAAGGCCCCTATGGCTAAAATAAGCCTATTGAATAAAAATGGCGCCTTAAACGCACCATTTATTCAAAAACACAGTCCAACACGTCCGTCTGTGGAGCACACATCCCCTGTACACTGTACATGTGTCAGTCCACCCGGTAGTCCCGTGTACACACGCTCACAGCCAATAGAAGCGCAGCGCGCAGCTCCAATGTGCCACAGCCCAGCGGTGCGCGCACCGGCTCCAGAGCTCCAGCTGACGCACAGACTCACTGTACTCTCCAGGAGAGACAAACACTACAGCGGGGACAGCACAGGACCAGAGCCCGGGCAGGAGATGACACTGGGACCCACAGACACCCGGAGATCCGCTTCAAACCGGAGTTTAAAGGATGCGACGGTAATGCGGCTGCGCGGAGTGTGGAGCGTGTTTTCTTACAACATCCGTTTAAAACGTCAACAAAATGTTATCAAATGTTTAGAAAAATGAATAAATATAATGTTTGTATCCTTGAGCAGGCGTGTTCCGAAGCACAAGAGTGGGTTTAGACTCAGACAGTCTCTGGTTGAGCGGTGGACATTATGTTATTCCCACAGACGCACAGAGTGGAGGAGCCACTCTCTACCAGACTCTACTAAAGGTACTCACAGCACAGCGCGGTACAGTCCCTTTCTACAGCCGCCCTTAGGACCTCTTCTCCCCGGGATACTGAGAGCAGCCGACCGCGGATCGTCAGGGAACAGTACCACGTCTTTTCCCCAGACCCCTCGCCTCCGCCGCGCGTGTAGAACAGTAGAGACGCCCGCTGCTGCTGGTGCTACTGGTGCTGCTAGTGGCTGTTGGCTGTTTGTGGTCAGATGCAAATCAGCCTGACGTACGAAGCTGTTTCAACAGAACACAAGCTCAGGGATCATGAGGGCGAGAGCAGAGCGAGTCTAGCCTTGAGTCGGGGCTGAGCCCTGCGGCAGGTGCAGCCCCCTCCCCCTCCCGAGGGCAGCGGCTGCGGACAACTGTCTCGACTGTCCCCGGCCTGTCTCCGCCTGTCCGCGGGTTTGTCCCGTCTGAGTGTGGGCCTGTGGACAGCTGCCGGGGGCTGAGTGGAAAATACAGCGGCACAAACAGCACTTTGTCCGGGACAAAGGCTCACATCATTAGTGTGCAGAGGATGCTCCGAGGGGCCGCAGTTATCGCGTGAACACAGAGTCTCCACATGATGGCAAGGAGAGTGCGTTGTGTGTGAGAAACACCAGTGTTGTGCACGAGGGTATTTTTGGATGACTAAAAATACACTGCCATGGCGCATGGCATGTTGGCTGTAGTAGGCAGCGTATGACGCGTTGGGCTAATGGTACAGACGAACGCGCGGGGAGCTGAAGAATGCGCCGTAATATTGATATTTATCCAGATGAACGGTCAGTGACGTGAGGATTTACTGTATTTAGGATTTTTTTTTCCGGTGAGCAGCACCCGGAACATGTCCAGATAAGGTCTGTCTTCTGTTTTAGGGAGAGGGAAGGCACCGCCCGGACCCCGAGTCCCCGCTGACCACAGAGTGACCACTGCAGCAGGTAATGAGCCTATAGTCCATTATTAAAGTATGACATCATCAATCTATAATGCTGAGCCTGATTTTATACGTTTGATAATAAAAATGTTATAAATATATGAGTTTATGGTGTATTGATTTTGTACAGAAGTTGATGAGGACGTATGGGGTCATCTCTATGGCTGGACAATATTAGCCTGTTTCTGCTTTATGGCACATGGCACAAGTTTTAGTCTGACTTAGAGCTAGAGCCATTACAGAGGCACAAACCAGGACTAAAAAACTGTGAGGGGAAACTTTAACAACTGTCCTTCACCTCAGTAACAGCCTGTAATGCTTTAGCCTGGTTTTAACAGCACGTCAACACATCATGCAAAATTCCTTGAGTATCTTCCTCATCGAAATACTGGGATTTGCTTTAAGTAGTCCAAGTGCATACGCAGGCTGGATTCTTCTCAATAACCCGACTCCTTCTCCATCACCCTATACTATTGACAATTAAAGTCACCTAGCTGCTATTGTATATGCTCTTCATCTTTCTCATTTTGAGGAATAATTGCTTTGTATTATATGAAATGCAAAATGTGTCTCAGTGAAAACAATACTTTGTTAAAGGTCCTATGTTCTGCAAAACTGACTCTTGTGAGCTTTAAGCCATGTTATAATGTTGTTACCTCATTAAAAATATACCTGGAGTTGTGTTATGTTTCATTTACACATCTCCAAAATCCTCTGTTCCACCTTATGATGTTGTCCTCTTCAAGTTAACAGCTACATTTTTACCTTTATTTCAGTAGAGATTGGCAATTCCAGGGCTGAAATCATCCAAATGATTCTAGTGAGGGTGTATGGAGTTTAAAAACACAGTGGAGCACTTCCTGTAGAACCACATGACATCACAAGGTGGAACAGAGTGTTTTCTGTTTGAGAGAAGAACTCTAAGAACTCTAAGAACCTAAATGTGCAGGGTTTGTGTGTTAAACATGTGTGAATGAAACAAAACACAACTCCAGGTCTGTTTGTGATGAGGAAACAACATTAGAACAGAGATCAGTGTAATACGGGCCCTTAAATGTTAAAAAGTAGTTCAATATAAATGTATACACTAACTCAGTGACTAAAGTCCTAATGGAGAGCTATTTCACATTAACTGTATTAAAAATCTCTTCTAGCACCTTTAATTCACAATACAAGGTCTTTGGCTAGCCCACAATTGTGACCAACCATAAAACTCACTTTTTCATGCATTTTTTGACAATTTTCATTAAAAAAAAACCCAAAACATTTGATCATTCCAAAATACTCCAAAAGGCACATGCATTTCACAATTTCATTTCTGGATACAAAGGGCAGTAATGTGTTAAGTATTTACTAAGCCTGAATCACTATTAATAAACTATTGGTAAATGATGAATTGTCCATGTTTTAAAGCAGACATATTGTGCTTGTGTCGCTCTATAGTTATAATCTCTGACACCTGTGGATCATTATGTTATAATTGGACATTTTAAAGAAACAAGTCTGCTAACTTACACGTTAGAAAACTGCGGCGCCCAATGGGAGCTGACGTCGCCGTAAACGTCATCACAACAAAGCGCCGCATGCTGTCATATGGATAGCTGCTCATCACACTAGCGAGTAGCAGATTTTTTCTCATTAGTACCAAAATGACAATATGACGCTGCTGAATCCTACGAGTATCACAGACTAAGAAAATAAAATTGGAGAACGAAATAAGTACTCAGCAGTGGGTGGCGGTGACAGTAAAAACGTGGGTTGAAAAGTAATGTGGCGTCTTGAAAATAAGCGATTAGAGATTGCTGAAATGTGTATGAATCACTCCAAATACAACTTTTGAGGGTAAATGAGAAGGAAGTGTTACCCAAATGAGGATTTAAAAAGTAATAATGGTCTATGTAGTTCAGTTTTTCTTGCTGCTGAAAAACAAACAAATACATTTACACAACAGAGCATGTGATGTGATATTGAGAGCAGTATCATCCACCATTTTATACACTGAATGTAAATACCAGAACTAAACTAAACCAGACCTGATCAGGAACCTTGTCTAAAGCAGGTCTAGAACTAAATCAGAACTAAACCCTGTCTAGAGCTGGATGCAACCAGAATACAAAAAAAGGAAGGTTGGCCAAAGAAAGATGAAGAACTACACACCGGAACTAAACCAGGACCAAAATGGGCACCTACAGACCTGTCTTTCATCAAATATAAGTAACCATGAAATATTTTAGCTGAATGAATTTTGCAGTCGGCCAATAAATAAGTAAATAAATAAACAATTCATAAGGTAATAGAAATAAAACAATCATTGAAAATAAGAAAAGAATGGTGCGTGGTCTTACTGAGTTGCGAGAGCTCGTCCTCGTCGGAGAGGTGAGGAAGTGATGGAGGGAAACAGAACGACAAACCACTTCCTACACTGCACCGTGCACGCACAGTTATAACAGTTACAAGGGCCCACGGTGGAGCTGCACCACACACCACAGAGACCACAGAGGGGCCCACGGTGGAGCTGCACCACAGAGACCGTAGAGGGGCCCACGGTGGAGCTGCACCACAGAGACCGTAGAGGGGCCCATGGTGGAGCTGCACCACAGAGACCAGAGAGGGGCCCGTGGTCGAGCTGCGCCACACAGACCAGAAGAGGGGCCCATAGTGAAGGTGCAGCACAGAGAGCAGAGAGGGGCAGACAGTGGAGGTGCAGCACAGAGATACAAATAAATTGGCCCACGGTGGAGGTGCAACAAAGAGACCAGAAAGAGGGGCCCACTGTGGAAGTGCAGCACAAAGACCTGAAGAAGGGCCCACGGTGGAGCTGCAGTACAGAGATACTAGCAGAGGGGCCCATGGTGGAGCTGCACCATAGCGACGAGAAGAGGGGCCCACTGTGGAGGTGTAGCACAGAGTTACCCACAAAGGGGCCCACGTTGGAGGCACACAACAGGCTTGCCATCAGAAACAAAGTTATTTTTAGTGGAGAATCATTTTTTTAAAAAAAGGTATTCTTGTGGGTTGTAACTTCTTATGCATATAAATATATCCATTGGTTTTTCATTTGGGGGAAAGTAACTAAATATGTGTACCTAAAATACGTACTTTGAATACTACTTAGTACTTAGTTACTGTTTCAGTACAGTTGCTCTTTCATTTGGTGGTATTCTGAATACAGTTATCTTCCTACAATCAAAGACATATTTTGCAGTACTTGGTGCTTCAATGTTCAGTGTTTCAAAGCTTCAATGTTTACTTCAAACTGCACAGTGAAAGAGCGTGACAGTAGGTGAAAACAAAAACAGGAAACCGCTCTAATGGTGAGTGCAGTGTGATTTTGACTTGAATGCAGAACAAATGAGTATACAGCTGTTTTAATCCTATGTCTTGTTTATTTCACTATAATAATGCAAGTCAGTGTAAAAGTCTTCTTGGAGCATGTGACAGGATAGATTACATAATACATTTTAAATCAAGCATTCAATATTCTAACTAAATACATTTTCAAAGTATTTTCCCATCACTGTCCACAGTCCAAACAATCTGATCAGACCGTGCACATCCTGAGGCTAACCTGCCGTTTCATTCTTGACACAGCAGATGGCAGCATTTCACCATTTCAAGAAGCCATCTAAACACGGCCTCCTCCTCCTCCTCCTGCTCCTCCTCCTCCTGCTCCTCCTCCTCCGTGTTCAGCCTGTTATAGAGTTTGGCCAGTGATAGTTTAGCTTTTAGAACAACTTAAGTTTCAAGAGTGCAGTGCAGTTCAGGTAAAACACATAAATAGTGAAAAGAAAGAGAAGACATCACAAAACGCTCTGTTCCACCTTGTGATGTCATGTGGAGCTCCATTGTGTTTTTAAACTCCATACAGCTTCACTAGAATCATTTGGATAATTTCAGCCCTGGAATTGCCAATCTCTACTGAACTAAAGGTAAAAGGAGCTGTTAACGTGAAAACTACCACTACATGACATCACAAAGTGGAACAAAGCATTTTGAGCTGTGGAGATTGTGATGTGTAGAGACTGAATGAAACAAAACTCATCTCCGGGTATGTTTTTGATAAAGAAACAACATTATAACATAGATCAGAAAATAGCGTAATATGGGCCCTTTAAGTTCCACCACCGCAGTGAGGCACGGGGGTTGAGAAAGCCGTTGTAAACCTGTTTGATTATTTGTTTTGACTTGTGAAAAAAATCAACTCCAATCGTAATCTGTGCCTTAAGATCTGCAACACCATTATCCAATCAGAAAGCGGAAGAAGCTTGTCTAAACGAACGATCCTCGTGTCTCATCTGTGGGAGTGAGCAGAGGAGCACTGACTGAAGTGTGCTTTTTTAGACAGCAGATGGCAGCATCACCATACACCGAGAGCTCGCAGAGTAAAGGTGGTCCACGTGTTTAAGTGAGTCAAGTATTTCTTCAAATCTGAAGAGCAATCAAAACAAAAACAAATATGGTTCTTAGCTGTGACATCGTGAGACACTGCCCCCTGTGGACAAGTATTGCACATCACATTACAATGTACGTTTGAACTCCTTCAGCAGGTGTAGTGAGTGCAGCATCATCTTCAACTAAACCAATGACCTGAGCAAAGCTTCCTGGTTGGAAGCACCTAGCTGGACCCTTCCCCAGATCTGAGCTAGGATCAGGAGTACCTAGAGCCAGGATCAGGAGTACCTAGAGCCAGGATCATGAGTACCTAGCTGGACCCTTCCTCAGATCACACGGGACTTCAGTAAAAACAAGAGAAAAGACATACATCAGAAATATTTATTCTTATTTAGATTCACAAAATTAATAAATACAGAAAGCAAAGCTAAACAATACCATTCATATAACAGAGATTTGACAGTTCTCATTAAAGTCAGTATATGAGGCAGCTGTGATCACATGGAGCTGAACAGAGGCTGGGATTTGGTTGTACAAGCCATTTCTATTTTGACCAATGATATTTCACTGCATCCCCCGAGGCCGTACCTGCTCCTCAACGCCCAACTCTGTCAGACACCTGAAGCTAAGTGTGGCTGGGTCTGGTTAGTACCTGGATGGGAGACCGCTGAGAATATCAGGAGCCAGAGTGGGGCAGCAGTGGCTCAATGGACAATGGACACTTCACCCACCTTGCCTAGTGTGAATGTGGTGAGTATTGGTGGCCCTTAATAGGATCGTACCACCACAGAGTGAAGACGATGCACCGTAAAGAACTTTGGCTACACAGAAGCGCAACTAAAAAGGATAAGTCTGTCTATACATGTCCATCAATGTAACATATTTAGATCACCATGTTACCTTTTATTGTTTTGAAAATGCTGTATTCGCTGAAAACAATGATTAACCTGTTTTATAAGATTCACTTTTGCTTTTGACGCTCTGAGTCTCCCCTCTCTTTGCTCTCTGTGCTAAGTCACTCCCCCTTCAGAGCACATATCACAACACAATCAGCGTGTATCCTGCTAATGAAACTACTGCACATCGCATCAGGTTTGTCAAGTTGCTGTGTACGGTTTTGTGCCACGTTTTTGTATATTTATGGAGAACTGTCGTGTGCATGGGTGACGTAGGCTTGTGGGCAGAGTATTGTACAGAATCTTAGAGTTAACCGTAAGGAGGATTTGAATAGTGCCCGGGAGAGATCGCAAGATTCCTCAAACGTGCATGGATGACATCTAAAACTTCTGCAGGCTTGAATGAAGTAGTAGTTATCTTGATTTGACTTAAAATAAAATATAAATAAAAAAAACAAAAAACAAACCTGTTCTAGTGGCAAATCTAATATTAACACAGTAAAAATGTACTCAAATCAATATAGCTACTACTTGATTCCAGCTGTTATTGAGTTATTATTTTTTTATGTTATTTTTTCCCCACATAATCCATCTACATATACTAGCCATTTTTATTAGCAATTATAGCTATAAACTTTTAGGGATTATGCAAAATTACAAGACACTCTTGAACTAGCAGTGGACAATATCGCCAAAAATTATAATCTTAATATTTTTTTTTCCTTATCTCCATAGTGATATTCTGAATATTTCATCAGAAATGTGCTAAAATGCGCCCATCAAGTATCGCACAAAATACGAATGGACCACATAAGGTCAGAAACATTATACCCTTGTTTGGAAGATTACACTGGTAAAGTTTTAATTATAGACAACATAAAAACTCTACTGTTATTTTGCATACACCCAAAACAATTGAAATAGTATCCATTTTTCTATATGGCTCCCACCTGTACTCACTTTGACCTGCTGTAGACTGAGACGTGTGCTGTGACATGAGACAAAAATCAGATCCAGAGCAAACTTAAAGGTCCTGTACCCGATTTTTCCCCTGTATCTGTGCAAAATGTGTCTGGCCCCAGTACAGATATATTATATAAGCAGCTCTTGAGGTCAAAATAAGTCCTCTGTGTAGTGTCTGCATCTATTTATAAAGCAGTTATATAAAGTTATTGTCCAATAATCAGAAAGTGCATGTTAGCAGGCTAGTTCTTAGCTTCACTGCGACATCAAAACTCCGCTCCGGTCTCTGCTTATAAACTCATCGCGGTGAATAATTTCCTCATCACAAACAGACCTGGAGTTGTGTTTTGTTTCATTCACACGTTTAACACACAAACGCTGCATATTTAGGCTGAGTTCTTCTGTCAAACAGAATACACTGTTCCACCTTGTGATGCATGTAGTAAAAACGCTGCATATTTAGGCTGAGTTCTTCTGTCAAACAGAATACACTGTTCCACCTTGTGATGTCATGTAGTAATACAGGAAGTGCTCCACTGTGTTTTTAAACTCCATACACCTTCACTAGAATCATTTGGATCATTTCAGCTCTGAAACTGCCAATCTCTACTGAACTAAAGTTAAAAGGGAAGCTGTTCACTTGAAAACTACCACTACATGACATCACATGGTGGAACAGAGCATTTTGTGCTGGGCAGATGTAGAGAGCCTAATAATACAGGATTATTCAAACATGTGTGAATGAAACAAAACACATCTCCAGGTATGCTTTTGGGGACTTAACAGTATTATGACATGGCTTAAAGCTCACAAGAGTCAATTTTACATAATATGGGACCTTTAACTAGGAAAATTAACTAGTTCTGTTTTTCACATTTTTAAGGAAAAATCAGGTACAGTGCCTTTAAGAGTTGATTGTGCAAGTAAATGTCATGACTGTTGTTCGTTGAGGAGATGACTTCAAAAATCGTCTTTGTCCTAAAGTTCATAAGTTACCATCAGCTGTGTGCAGGGGGTCTTTGGGGGTCCTGAGGGTGTCTGAGGGGGTCCTGCACCAATTCACACGAGGAGTACCCCCTAGAGGACACACCCCATGACTGGCTGTGTGGCTGGCTGTGTGGCTGGCTGTGTAGCTGTACAAGCATGTTCCCCTGGGGCCCGGGACACGGGGGGAACAGAGGGACCGAGGTCCCTGGGCCGGAGCTGTTGGTCGTGTGGGTGTGCAGGCGGGCCATCTTGCGGGCGTAATACCTCCGGGACGCCGCTCTCCACGAGGCCCTGCGCCGCCGCATGGCCTCCTCCGACTGGTCTCTCCTGGGCAAGCTGGTCTTTCTGATCCTGCCCGGGACAGTAGAGACACGGGGGGACACAAGGGGGGCAGACAGGAAAAGAGATCAGAGCAGTGTCTTTCATAGATATCCTAGATATCGTGGCAGTGTTCTCTGCCTATGGAGTGAGTTTGAGCTGGGCAATTAATGCAATTCTTGTTTGTAATAATCCATAGTTTGAAAAATTGCAAAATCGTGAAATCGAGGATTACTATGAAAATGTTTACTACGCTGTCCGCCGTCAAAATGAATTTAATCAAATCATTTATGAATGATAGGGACTGAATTCAATGGTAACAACAGTTTTCTGCCACCAGTGTTCTGTTTTACTTTTAATGCCTTATTAACAATATAAAACATTTATTTTGTGGTCTTAACAGTTACATTTGCATTTGTTGGCTGCTAGCTTAGCTAAACTAGCACTGTAAATTAGTGTAACTGAACTTTACTTGTGAAAGGACTATCCTTTTTCCTGACTTCACTGTTTATAGCATTAAAATGATCAGAGGAAAGTCTGGCTGCGTCTCTCTGACACAGCGGCCATCTTGTGATAACATTTGTTGCTGTTACTCAAGTCACTCCTGACAAGCCTTTATGTGGCTTCTCTTATTTCTAAGGGTGACTTCAATGAAACATTCATAAAGCTAGAGGACCCATGGATACTGTTGCCATGGCAACAGGGTCAGAAATGTCATTAATTAAAAGCCTCAAATTGATAAATAATGGTAGTTTGGAAGCAGAGAGGTTTGTGCAGAGCGGTGTCTGTCAGAACCTTTTTTCATAGACAAGAGCTGTGCTTCAGCATCAAAAACAGAAGTGAAACTTGTAAAACATGTTAATACATTATTTTGGGGAACATAGCATTTTCAAAACAATAAAAAGTAACACGGTGATCTAAATATGGTATGTGTTAGCGGTTAATACCCGATAGAAGTAACACTTCTCTGTACTTCATTACAGTTAGAACCCCCAGACACCTCCCCCAATCCTGATAGAGTCACAGTGAGGCAGTACTCACCCCCTCAGGCCAGGCAAAGAATGGGGGACAGACACGGGGACAGGGACGTCCTCAGCTCCAAGGGTCACACTCTGCCAGAGCTCGGAGTGTCCCAAAATATCTATGGGACAACATTCTTTAGATTAAAAGACAAACTGCTCCATAACCTACCCCAAAATGGACGTGTATCTTACCCTGGACACTGGGGGACACCTCCTCACTAATGTCCCTCTGAAGAAAGACTGCAGGGCTGTCCTCCTGTTGGACATATCCATAATCGGGACAAAAGGGCTCTTGCTTTATCTGTGCTGGACTGGGAAAAAGCGCCTCCTGTTTGACCTGTCTGTTTACGGGACACTGAGTCTCCTGGAGGACACGTCCATCAGGGGGACAGTTTGGCTCCTGTTGGACATCAGAGGGACAAAGGGGTGGTTGTTGGACTTGTCCTTCAGGGGAGCAGAGGGGCATTTTTTGAACAGGTGTTTCCGGGGGACAGAGGGGCACTTTTTGGACAGGTGATTCCGGGGGACAAGGGAGCGGCTGGGAAACAGGCACAGACGCACTCCGGTCTTTGGATGAGCAGGTCTGGTCCAGGTCCATTCCATCAGTAGGTTCTTGAGAAGGTGGTCCTGTCATCAGAGCCACTGTACAAAGAGAGAGGGGGTGAGAGGGTGAGACACCTGGGACTCTGGACAAGGGGACCATTAAAGCCACAGTAGGTCTATGTAACTTTTTAAGCAATCAAAAATAAAATAATTGCACTAAAAACTTTGAAAAACACGCGTCCTTGCTGTGAACAGGCTCGCATCTCCACAAACCTGATTTTTATTTGGCCTGGGGAAGGGCCTATGCCTTCTTGTTTCCATGGAAACTGTGCTATAATCACAGTAGCCTATGGCATAAAACGTATCCATCTCCAGGGAGGATGTTCCGACGTATGGGTTTGATTTTCCATTTCTATGATGCAGGTAACATGCCACCTTAAAATACTCTACCTTAAGCTAATTTTGGAGGGGTTTGGGCATGAACAAAATCATAAAAAAATAATAATGCCTTTTTCATGCAACTGATAGACCTCCATGGAGTTAGGACCCTGTTTTCTGCACACATGATCTACTTTTATCAGGGAATCCATATACATTTGTCGCCACTCGGATTTTTCGTGCGTCTTTTGGTAATCGGTAACTTTTCGCGAGAACTTTTTGAGGCGAAAACAGCTATCCTAGTGTATCGCAAGGGCTTTGTTGTCTGCAAATGTTCACCATCTTCAATCAGTCGCATTATTCTTACGTGAAGCCGATCTCCAGCCGCTGTTTGTTTGTGTTGTAAGTGAACAGCTGTGCGGTGCCGCTCGCTGATTGGTTCGCAGTCAAAATTTACGGTTTACGATTGGTTCACGGCCGAAAACTGGGTCCTCCCTCTGTGGAGATCTATCAACCTCACGAAAAAGGCTGTTGGCCCACCGCACTCACAGGAGACGCGGACTTCACACTCCCGCTGCTCCGCGCTGCTCTCCGGTTCCCCGCCGCTCTGCTCC
>KN478989.1:0-14929 GCA_000787095.1 Periophthalmodon schlosseri | reverse complement strand
ATGGTTTTTTTTCACATTTTTAAGACAGTAAAAATCAGGTGCCATACATCTAACTCCATGTTTTATTGCTATTTTTAAAAGCTGACAATAGACCCATGTAGTCATAGTCATTTCCTGTTTACTGTAGGCTATATTCCCCAAAACTCTGAGTTACGAAATGTCTCTTGTGAATGACTGACATCTGCCTTATAATTTAAAACTATTATTTAGGATTTTATTTACTGACAAAACATATACACAAATTTAACTAGATCTTGACAACACTAACAAGATTTTTTCTCAGAACAGTATTTATCAATATTTTATCAAAATGAACATTCCCTGCCCCTAACCCTTGATGATGACGGTACAGACCAGGTACTTGGTGAAGTGCTCCCTGAACACCTTGTCCCTGAGCCCATACAGGATAGGGCTGATAAGACGGGGCAGAACCATGACAACAACATACATGACAAACGCAATGTGTTTGATGTACTTAAGGAACCAAATCATCAGAACCCTCAACAGGAAGTGGTCCACATATGACAGCATGCACAGGAGCAGCTGGAAGCCATGGAGCAGGATGGTGTTTCGTGCCTTTTTGGACTTATGTGTGGATGACTTAGCTGCTCGAGCCGCAAAGAAAATGTGGCAGTACGTGTAGATGAGAATGAACCAGACACCAGACAGGTAGATGATGTACTGGACGTCCCTCTTCAGCATGATGACTGGGTGGTCAAAAACATTGGTTCTCTCACAGCGCATTATAGACATAAAGAACTCCGGAGGTTTGGTGACCACCAGGATGATGATGTCTGGCAGAATGATTAGGGTAGTCATGGCCCAGATGCTCCCGATGAGGGCGTAGGTGCGCTTGATGGTGCAGAGCTGGGCGTGGTGGAGGGGGAAGCAGACGGCAATGTAGCATTCAACCGCCATGACGGCCAGGTTGAGTGGGGTATTATGAGTAGTTAGGACACTCACACACAAGAGGATCAGGCACATGGGGCAGATTATTTTACGAGAGGTGTTGCTCAACACAAACAGGGATATGCTTAAGCAGAGCTGGAGCATGTCGTTCAGCACCAGGTGGGCGAACAGAATGTAGCGTGGATTGGTGTAGAATATCTGGAAATAAACTGATATGAGTAAAAAAAAAATTGAACTGATGAAAGATATGCACAGTTTGCATAGTTTCTTTTTTACTTGCATCCCAAGTGATGTAACATTTTGGGCATTGGTCAAAAAAAAATGTTGCTGCTCTTATTCTTTGTCATTTTTAATATTCTTGTACATGTTGTATTCATTGTTCATTGCTGTAATTCAATTAAATGTTCCCACAGCTCTACGTTTCCTGTGACAAAGCAGCCAACCTAAGTACTTGCATACACACAACCGCTACCCACTTACCTGTCTGTTGATTCAATCCTCTCCCCGTTCGCTCTGTTTTCCACCAGAATTACTGTCCAACAACCATCGCAGTAGTCTTGGGCGCACACTAGGCTGTTGTTAAACCACCCATGTCCATATTTTTTTCTGTCAACAAACTTTAAGCAAGTATCCATCTCCCACTTATGAGTTCCCACTGTCCAGGTCCTGCCACCTAATGTCTGCACTTGGGTCAGGGAGCAAGGAGCCCAGAGAGGCCAGGCACTCTGTGGTTGAGAGAAGGACTGGCCATCAAATGTGCTCTGGCGGGAATGTTGTCATCTGACATCATAGTGACGTCATCACAAAGTGCTTTTATTTGCACTAAATCAGCTTTATTATTTTTCCTTCTATAGGTGCAGACACATCTATATTGTCAAATGTATTTTTTTGACCACGCCGTCAGTACATAGAACAATCAGATACTGTTATACTGTTGTACCAATCCATCATCCAGCCCATCATGTTGTACTGTTTTTTTCTGCTTTTTCAATATGCTAACTGTTAAAAACTGGTCCAAACCTACAAAGGTAACACACACAGCTGCTAAAATCATAGGACTCCCCACACCCAATCTTGCAGACCTTAACAACAGGACTACACTCACCCTCTACAGGAACACCTCACCCCTCTGCCCTCTGGACAGATGTACAGGGTGCTCAGGTACAAAAAAAAAAAAACTTAACATGTCTAGGGCTGACAGACAACAAATACATTTCATCAATTGAGGTGCAAGCAATAAAAATACAATTTTGAATCAGAAAAAATGCAGACAATTTGAATTATTTTGAATTATATTTTTGATCCTGTTTGGTCCTGTACACAATGTACATGTTTCTAGAGAATATTTACAGGGCCCTTCTGAAATTGTATATACTACATGCTTTTGATAAAATACTTACAGCTAATTAGTCAGGTCAAATGAATTTCAAAGACTAGTCAAAACAAGGGATGGGAGTATCGATATGTCAATACTGACTCAGAACAAATGTTATCCGATATTGTTATCCAAATATCGATACCATTAACATATGCAACATTTTGTTCTAGACATCAATTTTAGACATGTTAGGCCCATTTCTTTATTGCTTTGTGTCCAAACACTTCCAGCAGTAGCGTATGGGACAGATTCATCTGTATCTACTGAACCTACGACACCCTTGTTATACAAATATTAACACTGAATGAAACATATTGAGATGCCTTCACTCATATAGTTAAGGCTAGGGTCGAGTATTGGTATCTGTATAGAAAAATTACAGGTAGTCCCCTATAGTACTTGGTATTGTACCAATACCAGAAATGATGGTATTGCCCATCCCTAGTTGTATTATGCAACTTTTTATGAAAGTGATATAAACCTTCATTGACATATTATGAACTATATTTTAACTGATAATTGAATTGATCAAAGAGGGAAAAGAGACACCTCATATCACGTCCTTTTAGCTAATATGGTAGTGTGTTTTTATCAGTGCAGTAACACACACAGGTAAAATAGCATAATGTACCTGGTGTTTTCTGTAGGTGTGTATCAAAATCCCATTGATGTAGTTGATGGTCAGTCCCAAACTCACCAGGAGAACATTTTTGGCCACAGTGGACGCAAAAGTGTCTTGGAGAATAACCACCCTGGTTTCATTCATTGGGAACTGTGGAAATAAAAGGTGGAACACTTATGCATGCAATATAATCGATATTTAAATACATTAAATATGTAGAATGTGAAGCCAAGAACATCATGCAAATTGTGGTAAACAAGAAAAAAACACATTTTTCCAACAAACATATTAAAATCATCATAACTGTGTAAATGAATGTATACGAGTAATCAAAGAGATTGTTTAAATAATACTAGTGTAAGTACAAGTAATATGCTGTCATAAAACTACTCAAAGAAGCATTCAAATCCATTCAAAAATGCACATAGCAGAGTAAATATAACAAATACAGGAGTGTACAGTGTTCATGATAGAAGGGTTAGTGTTCTTGATGTAACACTGTCTGTCTGGAGCACATTCTTACCCTGGATAGGTCAGACTGGTTGGACAGATTAGACATGAACTGCATTGGGCCTGTTCTGAGGAGGCCCTCAAACACTGACATTTATATCAGAGAGGGAAAGGGGGAGTGGAGAGAGAGGGAGGGACGACAGAATGGGGGAGAGAGAGAAAGAGAGAGAGGAGCAATGATGCAATAGGGCTATGGAGCCGCTGTTATTTGCTGAAATGTTACAATTTTTTCACATATATAACACAAACAATGTCCACCACCCTTGCTGCATCTGCATTAAAAGTGCTTTACCTGTATTTTACTGTCTAGAAAGGTGAAAAAGACAAAAACAAAACTGCTTTCAGTGAAACGTTATGCAGCAGTACAGTTATTTCCTACATTCATCACAATGAGTTTATAAGCATGTTTGACTTTCAAATGCCGGTGTTACCATCACAGCAATGCTAATAACCATGCTAACCACAGGTAGCAAGGATCCCGGCTGACATAGTATCTCTGGCGGTCATCGAGGATTCATAGAATCGTAGTTACCAACATAACTTTAATCTACTTCATCCCTCCTGACCGCCAGAGGGTGGTGCTGAAAGCACTGAATCACTAATACCAGCTACATTATAAAGAATTCTGAGCACATACCTCACTGAGAAGAGCCCAAGGATTCATGAAGGAGAACCACGCCAAGAGGAGAGAGATCACATTGACGTTATAGAACCTGGTGAATGTGCTCGGTGTAGCGCAAGATGAAGCAGCACATATTGTTTCCAAAGAGACCCCTGTCATAGCTGCCCATGAAGTGAAGTGATGTCTCTTTCCTCAGTGAAATAGTGAGTAATCTGAACGTTCAACCTGTCCTCTTCATTTGATGTATGGTTTAACAAGTCTTGGCACATTTGACAATTACTGATGAACTAATCCAAACACAAATGTACTAGTCTGAATGTTATTTTTGGCTATGTCAATGGAAGCCACCATGACTCTTTGCCATAAAGTGTGAATACGTCTATATGTGATGATGTCACAGATGTTGCAATAGCTGAAAAGCCCTCTTTTGGTCTCTGAAATTTAAATTAAGTGGGAAAAGGAAAAAAAGAGATGAGATGATTTAAAAATTCAGCCATTCCCAATTCCTTTATAAATTACAAATATTAGAGCATTTTTGTGTTAATTTTTACTTTATTTTTGGATCTGCATAAAACACTGGAAAATTTGATCCTCCTTCACGCTAGCTCTTTTTTTTTCACTATGTGTCGTATGTTCGCATGTGTGTGTGTGCGTGTGTGTGTAGGCGTGTGTGTGTGTGTGTCTGTCTGCTTTGTCCTGCTCAACACCTCCTGTATCCTACCCTTGAGTCCCTTACTAGTAACCGTTTATTTCAGATAAAATTATAGATAAAACAAAAGGTTTTAAGATTATTCATTTAAATTTTAGAAGCTTACCATCCAAAAGTAATCTCCTCCTTGTCTAGGTCACACTGTACAAGCCTAACATCATCACTATCTCTGAAACCTGGCTGCATACTAACATTGCAGATTCTGAAATTTAAATAGATAGTTTTACAATCTATAGGGCTGATTGAGGCACAAGAGGAAGGGGGGTTCTAATCTATGTAGACAATAGCCTTAATTCAATGTGTATGTGCCCACCAATTGAGCCAATGCACTTTGAAAGCCTTTTTTTTTTTTTGTTAAAATAACTCTTCACACCAACAAGTCACTTTTTTGTGGTGGCACTTCTGGTTAAGCAGGAATCCTATTTATTTGAATGGAGAATTTGGGAAAGGTTTGCCGCTATAGTGGCACTTCTGGTTAAGCAGGAATCCTATTTATTTGAATGGAGAATTTGGGAAAGGTTTTGCCGCTATAATATGATATAAAGTAGGTTGATCTGTGTAAAATGTTAAATGTTCATGTGACCAACAAGTCAACACTGCACCGATTCTCTGGGAGGCTTTAAAACGGCTCTGTAGTCAGATTAAAACTTATTTACTGTCAAGATCCCGAATGATCCTGGGGGCTATGTTGTCAGGGGCTTCAGGCCCCTGGTAGGATCACCCATGGCAAACAGGTCCTGGGAGATGGGTCAGACCAAGAACGGTTCAAAAGCCTTTCATGATGAACAACAAGGCCAGATACGTCGCCTGGACCGTGTTACTGGGGCCCCTCTCTGGTGCCAGGCCTGGGGTGGGTGCTCAACAGCGAGTGTCATATCCAATTGAAACACCCTTATCTCCATTCTCATTTAGAAGAATATATTAATATATTAATAGAAGTACTTAATGCTAATGAAAAAAAAAAAAAAAAGTGGTCCTGATGGGATAGAGGCCAGATTAGTAACTCAAAAACTTACCCAAAGGAAAATGTAACTCAAAATATTTTTCTTCTGCTTTTTCTCACAGCGAAGTAATCAATTATGTCATCATAAGTGAGTGTCTTCATTATGTCCCTATTGATGCTGAGAATAGCCACTTAAACGCTCGGTATGTTTTGATAAGCTTTATTTTTTCTGCAGAAGCCACGGTTACTGCTAGAGTAACTACTATTCGGAGACCTACCCACAGGTTAGGGTACAGTTCTTGGGGATTTCTCTGACACAAAAAAGTCAATAGCTCAAGAGCTATCATGTTTTTTGATTGAAGATCAGGAAGACGCAGAGCAAGGTCCTGTCCACTGATGTCACTGTTCTCTTTGAAGGTTAAGGTCTTCTCAATGCCCAAGCACTTGGCAAGGAGATCATCACCAGCCGTCTGTGAATGGCAAAAGTTTAGCAAAACCCCATATTTCTTTTCCACTTGACTGAGGGTCTCAAATCTCTACTCCATGGATGTGAAAGTGTCAACCACAATCTTGAAGTTCACCTCCAGGTTCCTCATGGCATCTACCACTAGCTCATCATAGCTTAACTCTCTCTTGCAGTTATTTTTTTCCACATATAGTGGTGGCTGTGTTTTGGGCTACAATGAACCCAACCTGTCTGTAAGTTGAAAGGGATGTTTTAATATGGGAAATCAAATTCATAGGTGCATCTATCTGCATTGAGGCTGATTGGAGAAGTTTATTTAATGTGTTTGTTATTATTCAAATAGGAGCCTATCTCTTCTGCAAGTGCCTGTGGTTCTATTTTGCCCTGTGGACCACTGATCATGTCCTTTACCTCCAGCAGTGCCTCTCTAATTTCTGCTACTTGGTGCCTCACAGCCTGAACACTTTCATTCCGACTCTTCCATCTTGAGTCACTCCAGGACTTGACTGTTATCTTCACATACTTCTTTAATACACCCCATCTTTGTGTGCCTGTTGAGAAATATGTGAAGAATTTCCATACATTTCCAAAGAACCCAAGAACATCTTTAGAGGACTTGGCAGCATCTGCTATAACAAGGTTGAGTGTGTGGGCTCCACATGGTACAAACACAGCTCTTGGGTTTTTACTTAACAGCCTGGCTTGAACTCACTGAACTCCCACCATTGTCATAAAATTGCCCCCTGCAGTAATCAAATTGGATGTTTAACTTTTTCAGCATGTTTAAAATGAGTGAGGGCAAACTTAACCCTGTGGTTTGTTGAACATTAGCATAACCAAGGAAGTGCTCTTTGATCTCTGGAGCTTCATTCAATGCCACACATCTGACAGTAAGGGACATCTGTTCTTGTTGGCTTATGTCAGGTGTACAGTCCAAGAAGATGATATAGTACTTTGACTGCTGTACTTGAGCTATGATTTCCTCAAGTGCCTTCTCACTCAGGATTTTGATTAGATCATTTTGAACTCCTTACCAAGATAATGGGCATGTGTATGTTTGTCTTTTACTTTACTGATATGATTTGTCATGATGATGTCAAATTTTACTAGTAACTGAACTTATTTTAAAAAGTTTCCATCATCTGGGTCAAACAGTTTGTCAGGTAACTCCCTGAGTGCCAGGTTCCTTTGAGCCTGGCACTCGAGTTTTTCCTTGTCTTATGCAGTGATCAAGCTTTCACCACTTGATCGTGTTTTTTGTGTGCTCATTGCTAGTCTTATGACACTAAAATGACATTGATATTTGACCAACCATTCACTCCTTCTGTGATTATTTTGAAACCTTAGGTGAGAACAGCTTGCAACAAAAACAACACGCAGCATTGTTCTTGATTGAGTAGGTAAGACAATGTCTTGTTATCTGTTCACCATTTGAAAGCTGTTTTTGATACAAACCTAAATGAAATCCTCTGCTTGACTTACCTTTTGGATAGGAAAAGTCACATCTTGGTTTGAAGGGACCTCTGCGCACCAACTCAGTTTTTACAATGTCTGTCAATTTTGCGGGCCAATGTGATGGAGCAGTATTAGTGTCTATTGTACCTTGCTCTGTTGCTGACTGTATGTCTATGAAGAAGCAGCAGTCTGACCCTCTTCTACACTTTGCTACATGAACCTGGTGCTTTTATTTGGTAATTTTGTCCATAAATCAAGATATGAACAGTAGCAACAGACAAATCAGACACCGTCTTTCCCCGTGATCACTCGCGATAGCATTAGCAACAGGTTTGATTGCCAGCGTTGCTAAGTGCCCACCCCTGCTAAACCAGTGGTGTGGGTGGGAAGGTCGCGTTACCTTCAACAGCATTGCTCCGGATTGGCTCTTTGGTTGCTATAATACTTGCGGTTGGAATTCCAAATATGGAACTAAGCTCCAAATTCAGCCCTATAACTGCTAGCCTCTATGAGCTTCATTTGGCTGGTTGTTCCCTAAGAAATAGTATACAGTAGTATAAATAGTATTCATTTTCCTGTACTGTTCTTTTTTACTGTGATGGCATCAACACACTCTATTACTTATCCAATTATACAGCAAAGTAAAGGGGTGAGAAATTTTCAAGAACAAAATATATATTTTTGTGGACATTTGACCCTTTTTCTAATTTTCTAATGGTTTTCCATAAATGTGCACTGGACAATAATAATGTTATTACAGCAACAAAAGGAGGATACATTAATCATAAAGTAATCAGCATCTTATTCTGGTATTAACAGGGTCTTCAAAATCATGGCCCACGAAGGCGACCACTTTTGAAGATGGATTAGAAACCTATATTGAGTGGACACCCAGTTTTTCAGTCTGATAACTAAACACAGGGGCATTTACATGCAATCAGTGTACATGGACTCAAAGTCCTGTGGCTAATCCTCACAACATTTACATGGATGTATTCTAGTATATATAGTTATAGCTGCAGCCGTCACGTTCTCTGAAGTAAAATTTCTCCAGTTCAAGACCTCGTCATGTGCCCTCCATGACAGACAAATTTGTAAAAACCAAACATTGCTAAAATCTGATGCAGCTCAACTTTTGTTGAAATATAACAGACCATGTAGGGACTTTTCTCTGGCTAAGTCACATGTTTTGAGGAGACGGACCTAAAGACGGACAGACGCCTCCATGTGTATCTGAATGCGTCTTGAAAGTGGAGCATGAATGAGCCTTAAATGTGTCAGTGTTTCCTTGTCAATTATGTCAATTTATGCCTTTTTTTGTTTCTTGTTTGCTTTGTTGAATATGCAATCTTTATAAATACTTGAGTTATTAAAAAAAAAAATCGCACTATTTGACTAAGGCTGTGTCCGAATGTCCACACTATGCCCTACTTAGGACACTATTTAGGGCTCAAGCCATTTTCATTTGTGTCCGAATGTCCAGTTGATGAAAAAGTAGTGCACTCAAAATTTCCCACAATGCACCTTGAAAAGTAGTGGACATCAGTGGTCAATAAACCAGTCAACATAGACCACAATGCATTGCAAGAGTCAGAAAAACAACAGCGGACAGTGACAGGTCTTTAAAAGGGCACAACATGACTGAATGAAGCAGATGCATGCGCTGGTTTATTGCACTATTGATCACTGATTATGAATAAAACAAAAAAGAAAGAGTTAGCCGCTTACCTTGGCTTGAGCTGTTAAAAGAGCAATAATTTCCACATCTCAGACAATTTTTTTTTTTAAATCTATTCCGTTTACGTGAGATCCAGCTTGACAAAAACTGGTATGGTTATTATTAGTCCAGTTTGATCATTATTAATGACAGAAATCAAGTTTTATCACCCAGACACCAGAGTCACATGACCCAAATGTAGTGAGCTGCGAGTCCAAATCGCTCTGTGAATGAGTGCACTATAGAGTCCACTAAAGAGTGCAGGGCTATGTAGTGAATGAGGGGTTAGAGGCTAGGGGGGACATTTGGACACAGCTTAGAGGTTGACAAATACTAAATAGCATTTGTATCAGAACAATACACCATACTGTCAAAATGAACATTCCCTGCTCTTAACCCTTGATGATGACGGTACAGACCAGGTACTTGGTGAAGTGCTCCCTAAACACCTTGTCCCTGAGCCCATACAGGATGGGGCTGATGAGACGCGGCAAGATCATGACCCCACATATATTCCCTGAGCCCATACAGGATGGGGCTGATGAGACGCGGCAAGATCATGACCACCACATATATGACAAACGCAATGTGCACGATGTACTTAAGGAACCAAATCATCAGAAACCTCAACAGGAAGTGGTCCACATATGACAGCATGCACAGGAGCAGCTGGAAGCCATGGAGCAGGATGGTGTTTCGTGCCTTTTTGGATTCGTGCACGGATGACTTAGCTGCTCGAGCCGCAAAGAAAATGTGGCAGTATGTGTAGATGAGAATGAAGCAGACACCACACAGGTAGACGATGTACTGGACGTCCCTCTTCAGCATGATGACTGGGTGTCCAAAAACATTGGCTCTCTCACAGTACACCGTAGACACAAAGAACTTTGGAGGTTTGGTAACCACCAGGATGATGATGTCTGGCAGAATGATCAGGGTGGTCATGGCCCAGACGCTCACGATGAGGGCGTAGGTGCGCTGGATGGTGCAGAGCTGGGCGTGGTGGAGGGGGAAGCAGACGGCGATGTAGCATTCAACCGCCATGATGGCCAGGTTGAGTGGGGTGTTATGAGAAGTTAGGACACTGGCACACAAGAGGATCATGCACACAGGGCAGGGCATTTGACGAGAGGTGTAGCTCAACACAAACAGGGCAATGGTTAAAGAGAGCTGGAGCATGTCATTCAGCACCAGGTGGGCGAACAGAATGTAGCGTGGGTTGGTGTAGAATATCTGAAAAACAGATATCTGAGTTATATCTGTGTCAAAAGAGCTTGTAGCTCTTAAATTATCAGCTACAAGAAGTACAAGACCCCCTGCTTTGCTGACGACCTGAAACTTGAACAATTTAACTTCAACTCACACTTTGAAGTCAAGGACTCACACCCCTCCTTCACCCCCCTCACCCCAGTGGACACCTCAGCCAAGACCACTTTGGACCCATGCTCCTCACCTGCTGGTCCCCCCCGGTCAGGAATATGTTAATAGGTTTCTTAAAAGACAATGTCCGGGTAAACCCCCATGGCACTCATAGTGTCTCCCCCTTCACCCTGAGACACTGCGGATGAGCTGACTCCTGTCTTCAGGAAGATCTTCAACACCTCAATGGAGTCCCTGTCTATTTCAAGTCATAAATCATCGTTCCTGTCCCTATGAATCACCAGATCACTGGACTTGATGCCTACAGGCCTGTGTCCCTGACGTCTTTAGTTATGAAGACATTGGAGCATTTGGTCTTGTCCCTCCTCTAGTCCTTCACCTGCAGTTTGTCTACAGACCTGTTGGCTCTGTAGAACTGACGTCATCAACCTGGCCCTCCACTTCATCCTGCAGCACCTGGACTCCCTGGGAACCTATGTCAGGATCCTGTTTGTGGACTTCAGCTCTGTGTTCAACACCATGCTCCCTGCTCTGCTCCAAGACAAGCCCTCCCAGTACTACCTCAAAGTGGATCACTGACTCTCTATCAGCAAAGGATCACCACAGGACTGTGTAATTCTCTCCTGCTCTTCTTCCTGTACACCAACTGTTACACCTCCATCCACGATTCCATAAAACTGATCAAGATTGTGGACGTGGATGGACCTGCAAATGGGTAATTACTGATATCTTAGACTCCCATTTCTGTTAAGAGACAGATTTCTTTACTTTCAGGAATTGTGCCTCACTATTTTCCTAAAGTGGCTTTGAGATACAGATGTACTGCACACTGAGCCCCGAGCAACTGCCTGTTGTACATCTCCATCTCAAAGCAACTAACCTATCCACTGAAGTGAGTAATGCTGTTATTGCTATATTGAATAGTTTTACATAGACACTCCATCCATTTTCTTAAGCTTATCTGGGGTTGGGTCGTGGGGGCAGCAGTCTAACCAGGGACTCCCAGACTTCCCTCACTCCAGACACGTCCTCCAGCTCCTCCGGTGGGATCCCAAAGCACCTTCCGATGGGACATGCCCGGAACACCTCCCTAGGGAGGCGTCCGGGAGGCATCTTGAACAGATGCCCAAGCCACCTCAGCTCCCCTCGATGTGAAGGAGCAGCGACTCTACTCCAAGCTCCTTCGTGTGACCAAGCTCCTCACCTTATCTCTAAGGGAGTGCCCAGCCACCCTGCGGAGGAAATCCATTTCGGCTGCTTGTATCCGCGATCTTGTCTTTTCGGTCATGACCCAAAACTCATGACCACAGGTGAGGGTAGGAACGTAGTAAAGGGAGCTTATTCTCATCCCAGCCACTTCACCCTTGGCTGCAAACCACCCCAGTGCCTGCTGCAGGTCCTGGCTCGATGAAGCCATCAGGACAACATCATCTGCAAACAGCAGAGATGCGATCCTGTGGTTCCCAAACCAGAAGCCCTCCGGCCCCTGGCTGCACATAGAAATTCTGTCCATAAATACAATGAACAGAACCAGTGACAAAGGGCAGCCCTGGCGGAGTCCAACATGCACCAGAAACAGGTCTGACTTACTGCTGGCAATGCGAACACAGCTCCTGCCCTTAGCAAAGGGCCCCGGACCCCATACTCCTGGAGCACCGCCCAAACACACATGACACCACAAGGGACATGGTCGAATGCCTTCGCCAGATCCACAAAACACATGTGGACTGGTTGGGCAAACCCTCGAGGACCCGATGGAGAGTATAGAGCTGGTCCAGTGTTCCGTGACCGGGATGAAAACCGCACTGCTCCTCCTGGATCCGAGGTTCGACTATCGGTTGGATTCTCCTCTACAGTGCCCTGGAATAGACCTTACCAGGAAGGCCGAGTGTGATTTCCCTCTAATTGGAGCACACCTTCCAGTCCCCCTTCTTAAACAGAGGGACCACCATTCCGGTCTGTCACTCCACAGGCACTGTCCCTGACCGCCACACGATGTTGCAGAGACGTGTCAGCTAAGACAGCCCCACAACATCCAGAGGCTTGAGGTACTCGGGACGGATCTTGTCCACCCCCGGAGCCTTGCCACCGAGGAGCTTGCCAACCACCTCAGTGACTTCAGCCAGGGTGATGGATGAGTCCACCTCTTGGTCCCCAGTCTCCCACAAAGTATTCCTTCCACCGTCCGACAACATCCCCAGTTGAGGTCAGCAGCTCTCTGCCTGCACTGTAAACATTTGGTGAAGCACCGCTTCCCCCTCTTGAGGTGTTGGACGGTTTGCCAGAATCTCTTTGAGGCCGTCCAATAGTCTTCCTCCATGGCCTCCCCAAACTCCTCCGAACCCAAAGTTTTTGCCTCTGCAACCGCACGAGCAGCGGCACGCTAGCCTACTGGTACTCTTCAGCTGCCTCAGGTGTTCCACAAGCCAACAAGGCTTATATAGGACTCCTTCTTCAGCCTGATGGTATCACTTACTTCCGGTGTCCACCACCGGGTTCGGGGGTTGCCGCCGCAATAAGCACCACAGACTTTACAACCACAGCTATGAGCAGCTGCATCGACAATAGAGGTGGAGAACACGGCCCACTCAGAATTCATGTCCCCAGCCTCCCCCAGGATCAGGGAGCATCTCTCCCAGAGGTGTGAGTTGAAGACCCCTCTGACAGAGGGCTCCACCAGACATTTCCAATAGACCCTCACAGTACGCTTGGGCCTGCCAGGTCTGTCCAGCTTCCTCCTCTGCCAGCAGATCCAACTCACCACCAGGTGGTGATCGGTTCCCAGCTCTGCCCCTCTCTTCATCCGAGTGTCCAAGACACATGGCCGGAGGTCAGATGACACGACAACAAAGTCGATCATCGACCTCCGACCTAGGGTATCCTGATGCCACGTGCTCTGATGGGCACCCTTGTGCTTGAACATGGTGTTTGTTATAGACAAACTGTGACTAGCACAGAAGTCCAATAACAGAACACCACTCGTGCTCAGATCAGGGAGGCTGTTCTTCCAGATCATGGCCCTTCAGGTGTCACTGTCGTTACCCATGTGGTAATTGAAGTCCCCCAGTAGAACAACGGAGTCCCCGGTCGGTGCACTGTCTAGTACCCCTCCCAGGGACTCCAAGAAGGCTGGGTACTCTGCACTACTGTTTGGCCCATACACCGACACAACAGTGAGAGACCTGTCCCCGACTCGAAGGCGCAGGGATGCGACCCTCTCATTCACCAGGGTGAACTCCAACACGTGCCAGCTGAGCTGTGGGGCATTAAGCAAGCCCACCCCAGCTCACTGCCGCTTCCCGCCTTCAAAAGCCTTCATGATGTATAGTACAACAAGGCCAGATACGTCGCCTGGACCAGTGTTACTGGGGCCCCACCCTGGAGCCAGGCCTGGGGTGGGTGCTCGACAGAGAGCGTCTGGTGGCCAGGCCTTTCACCTCAGGGCCCAGTTGGGCACAGCCCAACGGAGTGACATGGGTCCATCCTCCCGTGGACCCACCACCTGCGGGAGGTTCCGTGAGGGGTCAGTGCAAAGAGATCTGGGTGGCAGTCGACTGGATCTCCGGACATGGAGACTGGCTCTGGGGATGTGGAATGTCACCTCGCTGGGGAAGAAGGAGCCTGAGCCTGTGCGGGAGGTTGAAAGTTACTGACTAGATATAGTCAGCCTCACCTGCACGCATAGCTTGGGCTCTGGAACCCAACTCCTTGAGAGAGGCTGGACTCTCCTACATACACACTCCTTATCCTAATACCAAATGGCAACTACAAGTGTGGGAGCTGCACGGCAGTACTAGTAACCGCTGGTAGTCTCCATTAGTAGTCTCATTCCTCCGCTTTATGACCGTGTTTTAAATAGACCTGAAACATAGAGGAGCTTCACCTTACAGCCCTTAAGCCCAAAAGGCCACAATGAGGAGCTTTTATTAAATGTAATGCTGCTCCCTCTGAGGCATTGGCACAGAGGTACAGCCTTCTGACCAGTTTTTAAATGTTTCTACATCATTGATTAAGATCTGATGGTGAGCAGCACCTGAGATTATAGACAGAGCTGAAGGGGCTGTTTTCCTAATACTGATGAAGGTTAGTTGACTTGTGAGAGTGAGACAGTGTGTGAGAGTTTACTTTAGTTAGTATCTGTTCTCTTACGCACTTGTCGCCTGCTCAGGTGTGCAGAGCTGTACCTGTGTTCTGCTATTATTATTATTATTATTATTA
>KN478987.1:0-17876 GCA_000787095.1 Periophthalmodon schlosseri | reverse complement strand
TCTTTTTTCTTCTGAGATGTATTCTGAGTTGATCAGCTCCCATAGTGTTGTGTGCTGACCTCTGAAACGTCCATATCGGACAGTCACAATAGTTGTTGAGAAGATTTCCCTCATATTGTCATCAATGTTAACTCTTTTCTCTCTTCCTCTGAGTGGAAGGAGGCACAAACTTGTCACGGGATCTGTAACACACCTGGACAGCAGCTGCAGGTACGTCAAATTTTCATAGGTATTGGGGTCAAAGAATCCTTTGGTGTCATCACTTGGGTCAAGAAGAATTTGGTTCATTTCCTCATTGAAGTATCCTCTTTTGTATGCCACATGAACAGGGATACGAAGACTGTTTACTGGGTCTATAATGCCCCCGGTTGCAATTTGTGCTTCAAGAAGACGAATACCGTGATCTTTAATGATGAGGTCTTTTTGCATGGCTTGAAACAGGGAAATCTTTTTACCGTCATAGGGATTTATATATCCAGTGACTGCTTTTTCAGCCGAACGCAACTTTTGGCAAACATCAGGGCCCACAATCCTGGCTTTAACAGCATCATCAACAGAGAACTTTCGGTTTCTAATGGGATCAATGATAAATCCTGTTGCTGCCTGTGCCTCCAGTAGAATCAGTGCTGTTCCGGGCATCAGCATTCCAGCCTCTCTTGCCTGATAAATTGTCATTATTTGAGAGTTTGGGAGAAGAACACCAGCGATGCAGTCTTTTCCTTGTAGGTACACATGAACAGTTTCATCCTCTGCTAATTCCTTGACTGTTTTTTTACCCTTCTGTAAATCATCTAATACTTCTGCACTTATAATATCTGCTTCCAGAAGTTGTTCCCCAGTGACTGTTTCTCTAATGCCTTCAAAAACCAATTCTGTTGTTTTGACTGACTTCTCGATTATTTCTAAAACCATGGTTATGATTGTCGTGATGTTGAGTGTCCCATCTTTGTATTTCTGAATAATATCCCGTCGCTGGAGCTCGTCAAAGTATTCAGACATCAGCAGTTCCCATAGAGACACGGTCAGGCCTGCGTATTTGCCGTAGCTCACTTTTACCATCTCCTTTTTGAAGGCGAGTTTTACATCATACTCAATAAAGATGAAGTTTTTTCCACCCTTTTTATCATGGAGAGGAAGGAGACACAGTCCAGTAATGGGGTCAATTACACACCTCTCCATCAGCTGGAGGTAAGTGAGATTGTCTTCTGTGTTTGGGTCAAAAAATCCTTTAGTGTCATCTCCTGAATCTTCCAAGATGGAGTTCATGTCTTCATTGAAATAGCCTCTCTTGAAAGCGACTTCAGTTGGGAGTCTATGGCTGTTGATTGGATCGATAATCCCACCTGTTGCTATTTGAGCTTCTAGTAGACGAATGCCGTGATCTTTTACAATGAGATCCTTAGACAGAGCTTGGAACAGGGAAATTGTTTCACCGGTGTATGGGTCTTTGTATCCAGTGACTGCTCGCTCGGCTGATCTAAGTTTGGTGTGGAATTCTGGGCCGACCAGCTTGTTTTTAATAGCCTCGTCAACAGTGTATCTTTTGTTCCCCACAGGATCGATCATGAAGCCAGTTGCAGCTTGGGCCTCCAGTAAAACCAAGGCAGTACCAGGCATCAGTATACCTTGCTTCATGGCTTGATAGATGCTCATTCTTTTGTTTTCAGAGAGTACTGCAATCCCAGCGATGCTACCTTTCCCCTCTAAGAACTCCTTCACTGATTCTAGTAACATGACATCTTGAGTGGTGGTTTTTCCTTTTTGTAGATCTTCAAATGTCTCTTTGTCAATAATCTTGGACTCTAGCAGTTCTGTTGACGAGATCCCTCTTCTGAGACCTTTGAAAGTGATGTAAACTGGGAACAGCAGAAGGCTTGTGTCTGGGTCCACTATGCACTGCTCCATTAGACTTTGATAGTTGACGTTTTTTTGTGAGTTTGGGTTGTAAATGACTTTGAGGTCTGACATCTGGTTGTTCAGCAAACCTTTTTCGTACAACCCTTTTTGGATAGCATCATCAATTGACATCCACATCTTCTCAATGGGATTGTATACACCTTTAGTTGCAATCTGTGCTTCAAGAAGCCTTAGCCCATACTCCTTTGTCACAATTTCTTTTTGCATAGCCTGGAATATGGATATTTTTTGGTCAGAATAGGGGTCTTTGTATCCATTGAGGGCATTCTCTGCTGCTAGGAGTTTCTCTCTCATCTCTGGTCCAACTATTCCTTCTTTAAGGGCCTCAGTAACAGGGAGTGTTTTGTTGGCCACTGGGTCGATGATCCCGACTGTAGCGGCCTGTGCCTCGAGCAGAGCTAAAGCTGTAGCAGGTTTGAGCAGGCGTTTTTTCATGGCTTGATAAATCGAGATCTTCTCTTTGGCCTTATCCAGATAGACTCCCGCCACAGGCACATGGAAATCTGTGTAGCCATTTGCCTTCATGTCGGTGTTGGTGGAGGCCATCTTGAGCTAAAAGTGAAAAAAAAAAAAAGAAACATTAGAGCTGTGCAGTTAATCTAATAGTCAATGATCAGCTTGGGTTTTTTAATCAGGAAATCTACAGCCAATCAGTAAGCATGTGGTTTGGAGCACAGTTCAGACTTTGAAGGAAATTGCACAGTTTGTGTGTGTTAAATAGCAATTATTCAAAGTCTCTCGTGTTTTTAATTGATTTTAGCAGATTCACTCACTGTATACATCATTTCACATTTGATCAGTGGAGCAGCAGTAGGAATAACAGAGAACTCATGTACTCCCACTCCCTGTGAAGTCTTTTAATATTTTTAATCTATATTTCTATAATATATAGTAAATGTTTCTTCTTTATGTGCTAAAACATCAGTAAAAGGAACATATTGATAAAATACATGGTTTAAAGCAATGCAACCTGGTGTCATAGTAGATACTATCTGTCTTGTACATTTATTACTTCTGCTCTGTAGTATTACAGGTTTTGTCTTGATGCATATTCTTATGTGTCTCTGCTGTGCCCGTGGCAATGTTCCTGCTTATGACGCCTGTTTGATGTATGGGCCTATATGGTACATGCCAAGACTGCAATGGTGCAGTTCTTGCATTACACTTTTACATAACTCTATATTCTTTTGAAACTGTTGTGATGATGTTATTTGAGCAATAGCAAACGTTTAGTCCTGCAACCTTTTTTTGTATTGCCCAAACTTAACACTGCACTAAAATTACAACTATGTGAATTTTTAAAACAATGTAACTGGGTTTTCTTAGCACGAGAAGTCCTCAAAGTCTGCTTGTGTTAGGTGTGTTTATTGAAATACTATTTTTATCAACAGGTGTAGACATAATAGATGCTATTATCATCTACATATTTGTTCATATTTGTTGTGGCAGTTGTCTGTGTTGTGTGGATGCCGCAGACTGGCGACACTGGTTGTTAGGAGTTAGCTGCGTGTTATGTTGGGTCACTTTGTTTGACACGAAGGAATTGTTTTGTCTGAAGAAAGAGAGAAAAATGAGTTTGTATAATAATTAAGGGTTTTTTGTGGTAGACTTGGTATTGTAAATGGTCTCACTAATAGACAGGGAGAAGAAATAAAGTAAAATAAAATAACCAAACAAACTTGCTAATATATGCCTGGACACATTTTTATATTTAGTTTAGTGGTAGTAGATACTGTACCTTTCAGTTGTGTATGTTGTGGATCCTCGGACTTAATGCTGAAATCTTCGATAGACTGCCCCTGCAAACAAACAATGTACAGTTTGTTATTTCAAGAAATTGCATTCAATACAATTAAAGAAGTTTCTAGATTCAAAATTCTCTGTACATTTTTTTTTATTTTGATCATTCATCATCGAGTATTTCATGAGCAACATGGGTGACACAGCACAATAACCTGAACAGCCAGAATTACAGCAGTAAATAGGTCAGTGACAGTTGTGATTCTCAAACTGCTGAAGCTGCTAAAAAGACAAACAAATCTTGACAAGTTTTGCTATTTAAATATTTGCAGTTTGCAAGATTAGTGTGCAAGATTTCACTAGATTAGTGAAATAAATATTTGTACAATTTTAGACACTTTTAGGTGTGTGTGTGTGTGTGTGTGTGTGTGTGTGTGTGTGTGTGTGTGTGTGTGTGTGTGTGTGTGTGTGTGTGTGTGTATATATATATTTCTGAAAATAGTCCTGAAAACATAATATAGATTACTGATCATGATCATGATTAACCTGATCAACTGTTGCAGGTCTGTTACTGTCATATTTTGGCAGTGACATGACTGGACAGGATTTCTATACATGATACACCCATGTAATAACTGAAATGAAATATAGGAGTTTTTATAACTGTAATTAAAACTACAGGTTTAGTTGTGTAACATTTCCAGATGTGAGTGGAAAGGTGAAGCTGTGTCCTGCCTGCTGATTGGTCGGTTTTGTTGGGGAGATTCTGTGAAGGAAAACTGGGCGTGTGGAGGAACTCATGCAAGAGACTTTCTCAGCTCAAATCACAATAGACCCACTGTTTGGTACATAGAACTTTTCCAGGGCCAGAGGAAGAAAGAAATTACTAACTAAATCAAAATGTTTTAATTATAGTTGTTACCTTATGTATTTGCAAGATTAATGAGTGACTAATGAGTAGCTATTTTCTCCCTTTATAATTGGTGGTTTTCAGATTCTAGATTATGATTATGTAATACTCTCAGATGGGAGGCAAGCACCAGTTTTTCCCTAGTGATTGCATGGCATTCTAATAAGAATTATTTAAAAAGTAAAGTCACAAATGTTCAACCTGATAATTTCCACTAGTGACTAAGTAGACCTTTGAACTCGCTAGATCTAAATTTTAACAATAACGATATACTGGCCTATAAAATATTGTGATTTCATCTGAAAACCAGCAATACTACAGCTGTATTCGATATTATAGTGTGTAAATTATCAATTGTATCATTGTATTATCAATCAGTTGTAGCTTTAGTAGTTGTAATAGCATTTGTAAAAATGATGTAAATGGCTAATTATTTCTGTGTATTTTTACACTTTTCCCTTTCTGTTGAATGTATATATAACTTATGCTTCACTCTAAGTAGCCACTTGCCTACAATTGCCTACTTGTTGGTTCCCACTGGTAGGCCTGTCACAATAACAAATTTTGAAGAGCAATTTATTGTTACAGAGGAATATCACGATAAACAATAAAATTGAAACCACTTTATACCTCTGACATAATAAAAAATAAAGCAGGATAATCCCAGTAAACCTTTTTTTAAAATATAGTATCATTAAAAAGCAAGAGCTATAACAAATACATGGCACAGTGAACCAATAATTTGTCCTGGAAGTAACTTTTTCATCCCTCTACAGCTAAAATCTCACCATATTACATAAAACATACCAGAAAGCTCCCACCACTATTGCAACAAAAATATGCACACCATAAATATTGAGCGATAAGTTGATATAGTGATTATTGTGACTACCCACTAGTAGCATTGCTCAAAGTTAAAGTAATAGACCACTGTACTGCATATTTATTACAGCATTTCTTAGAGCCACCTGTCATTTCAGGTAATTTTGAAAAGTCCATTTTCAAACAGCAGTGACCTTTGTACAGTGTGCTAAAGGTGTGTCCAAGAATATCTTACGACACTTTTTATATTTACTGATGTTTAATCAGAGCTTCTCAACGGTTCTACAACTCCTTGACAAACTTTTACCCACTTTCTAAACAAGTCGATGTTTTATAGAGCCATATATTACTTTTAACGCTCATATCCTGTCTAATCAGGTCGTAAAAATGTCTAATTCATATAAGCTATAGGAAGAGAAAGCTGAAATATTATCACTGCAGTTTGAAAATGTAGGAAGAGCTCAAAATACTGCATGTGGGAAAGACGTTGCTTTAGTATTTATTTTTTACTAGAAAAAAAGTATAAAATGATACTGCTTCTTTAGTTTGAGAGAATACTTCTAGTGATACCAAACTTTATCTCTTAGATTAGTACAACTCAACAGCAATTCTTTTATAAAGCGCCTTTCCACCTTCAAGGCACTCAAAGCACTTTACATCAAGGAACCACTCACCCATTCACACACACATTCACACACCAGTGTACGCAGACACTGGGGGCAAAGTGGGTTAAGTGTCTTGCCCAAGCACACAACAGTAACAGTATTCATTTGTGGGAACTGAAATCGCATCGCCAATGTGTGGGTCAGTGGGTCTGACCACTCTTCCAATGATGTTTATGTCGAGAGCCAGATTCAATCCTGACTGGTATCTGTTAGTGTTGTTGAGATAAGGATGTTAATGCCCAAACCCATTTATTGAATTTCCACAGCTTTGCCTTGACATGTTCTACAGTCTACAAAAGCAGTTTCACTCCTTGTCAACTGGTTTCACATTAGTGTTTGGAAAAGTGTCCCATTTTACACAACTAAAGGCTATGCTATTCTATACAAATCTATGGGAACGTTTGTTTTCTAATTTTCTAATTAGTGCCTTTTGAGTAAGTTGATTAGCAAGTCTATATGTGACAAATAATATGAATATCTGTTTAAAAACACATGTTGTTGTCATGTCTGTATTGTTTGAATGCTTAAAGGTGAACTCTGTAACTTCTGGTAGAGGGTCCGCCACCTGCTTAACTCCACGTAGATCTTATTGTTTTTTCCTGGAATGATCTACAGTATGGCATTTAATTTATCTATCTCCATGGAGACAAGCAGGCCACATCACCAGGCCAAGCTCCAAGTCAGATCTGTGGAGAAGTGGGCCTACTCACAGTAAGAATGCGTGTCTTTGTGGTAGTTTTGAGAAATAAATACAACTGTAAATGAATAAATACAAGATATATTTGTATAATGCCATACTGAGGAACATCCCAGGCAAAGCAATGACATCATGAGACAAGCAGATGGCGGACCCTCGACCAGAAAAGTTACACAGCGTACCCTTAAGTAGTTGAAATAAAAAATTCACGTTGATTCAAAAGTTGTTTTAAAGCTCGTTGAAGGCTAATTATCCATGTGGTAACTAATCTGCATAAGACACATAATTTGCAATATATTTATGAAACTTTATAACATGCAAAGGTATTAAAACAATAAACCAAATTTTAGTTTTTAAGTGTGTTTTTAACTGAAAAAAACTGCATCAAGGACATTAGTGCCGTCAATCTCTGCGAAAAATGAATGAGAAATTTGCTTCTAGAACAAAATACTTTAAAAATACATCTGACTTATTGAACAAGTGTATTATTAATGTCTACTATTTTGAAACTGCAGATACAACCTACCTATACTAAACTATGTGAAATTAACCAGTTCACGTTCGGTCAGTCAGGGTGAGGCCCGTGTCTGTCTCTTATCAAATATAATCAAACAGCAAGACAGTAATATTTCACATAGCTCTATAAATCTTCACATACCCGCAACACTTTTATCTTTGGTCTGGATCTGAATCTTCAAATAGTTTCATAGCAGTGAGAGACAAAACTAATAGACACGATCTCCACCTGAGGGAGTGACATAACAAACAGAAGCTGAACAATATTTACTTGTACAAAGCAAGACAGTGCAAACTAGTGGAACAGAATTATAGACGACAAACATTTTCTTATTAAAGGTGCCCTATGTAACTTTTCTTTTTCTTCTACTTGCTTGTAATACACCGAGAAGTAATTGACATGCCTAGAATGTTCTGCAACTTATCTCCATGAAGACAAGCAGGTAATGCCACCACGTCAAGGTATTTTCTTTACATAAAAACACTGTTTATGCAACCGATTAAGTACAAGAATGAGTTTAATGTCATACTGTGGAACATTCCAGGCAAAGCAAAAACATCTCCATGGAGACAAGCAGATAGCGGACTCCTCACTAAAAAAGTTACGCAGTGCACCTTTAAATGCAGTTCACATTGCATGGATTTTTTCTAGTCTCTTTGTGTAATTCCAGGTGCAGTTATGGCTATATAGAAACCGCAAATAAAGTAGTTTTTTTCAATGAACCCAATTGCTAGAAGATGGATTATGGTAGTAGTTCAACATTTGTATTTTAAGTCAACAGTAATTAATACTGCAACATTTTATTTCATCAGCACATAGTAAATACACCAGCATTCAGAACAGTTCACTGATACTACCTTGCAGATGTTGGATCCTCCCCTTCTCTGTGAGGAATTTAGGACTTTATGCTTTAAATCCTATGTTAGTGGCACTTGTAGAGACATCACAACTGTGTTATGAAGTTAAAAGTGGGCGGACATGGTTTGTTTTCCTTCAGTCTTGATCAGCGTTCATTATCAGACAGCATTCTTTCACACAATCACGCCAATAAAACCACGCGGCAATGATGCAACAGCAATGGAAAATTTAAGGTCCTTACTATACTTTGTGTGGGAGTGTTTAGAACAGCTGAAATATTGAGGAGTTTAGAGCATATTGCAAGTTTGAGTGTGCCATATGTTTATACTTGTACTGTACTGATGCAGTTTAGTACAAGATGGTTTCTACATTATGAATTCAAATGATAATTATGAGCTCAATTATATAAGATTTAACTGAAAGCCTTTAGAGGACAAATTATCTTATAACCAGATCAGTTTTATATAAGCCTGCAAAACCGTAATTACATCTGTAGGGACATTTCTTTTGTACAGCCATTGAAAACACAGCAGACCCTGGGTTTACTTTGAAGATTACTAACACAATAATAAATGTTATTTAATATATAAATTATAGTGTTTTACGCCAGATAAGCCACCCTCCTGCGCAGCTGATCATTGGCAAACTTCAAACAACATCACAGCAACATGTCATTGACCTGTAGCGGTTAATTAAGACGGGGGCAGGCTACATTACTGTTTTGCATTTGCAGATTTTGGGGTGTGCTTTAGTAAACGGCTAAACAAAGAACATTACAATTGGTAAATGGTCATGAAAAATTGTCACATTTTTTTACATTTTTCCACCTTCGAGGCACTCAAAAGACCCACTCACCCATTCACACACACACACTTATACACCAGTGTTCACAGACGCTGCCCAAGGACACAACAACAGTATTCTGTGGAAGCTGGAATTGCACCGCCAAACTGTGGGTCAGTGGGTCTGACCGCTCTACCTATGATGTTCATGTCAAGATCGGGATTCGAACCGCCAACCTTCAGATCAGTGGACAAACAGTCATGCACACACGCCAATCAGTTATAACATTTGTAAATTTTATCTTTTTTCTAGATTTTTTTTATGAAGGCTGTGTCAGTAGTAATTTTAAATGTGTCTTAACCTCATGCCTGATAGAACCGTAATCTGGTTTAATGCTTTGAATATGAACTGTACTCCATTCAAGTTAGACTGGCTCAGTATTAGATTACACTGTCCCTGTGTGTTTCTCCAAACTTGGTCATGGTTTTCTCGTTTGTTTACCAATTACTTCACAATATTACTCAGCAACTTTAAAGGCTACGTCAGATTATATTGCATACTAATTTAATACCTCAAGCCAGGTTGAATACCAAGCCTTCTCCAATATTGCACAAAACAGCAACTACAGTAATCCCCACGTCTTTAAATGCACATAAATCACTTTGACAGCTCTGAAAACTTCTGTGTGCCCACCTTCACCAAACACACAACTCACCCATTACTTTCACATTACAATACGACGAAAGGTGACATTTGACCCCATTTTTCTTGCTTTTTTTGTCCTGGTTCTCTAAAGCACTACTGTTCAGTCACTTTTACTCGTAACTTCATCGGTCAAAGGTAATCCAACAAGAATGTTTGCTCTGCTGTTTTATCTGTAGGGAGCTGGCTGTCAGTGAGCATATAAACTTAGCTATTTTGCTCGTAATATCTAATCCTTGTTGTATTTTTATGCATATGGTCAATAGCCTTAACCTTTATAACTTTAAATTCAGCTAATAAAAATGAGTCGTCTTACCTGTTTATATCTTGGTTGATCCACTTAAGTTTGATGTTACGTTGTCCTGTGAGAAGTGAGGAGAGCCCCATCAGGAGTTTGGCTCTCGCTCTTATATATTCTTTGGTGTTGGGACGTCCCATACAACTAGGGTACGCCCTCTCCTCCTCCTCCTCCTCCTCCTCTTCCTCCTCCCCCTCCTCCCCCTCCTCTTCCTCCTCATCTACCTCGGCTTTGAGTCCAGGATGCCACAGATTCCTACAGACTTCCCCTGCGTCCCTGTCTATTGTGCTCAAAAACAATAAGAACAAACAGATTGAGCTGCAGTTATTGTACTGCTAGGCACCGTATTGATTTCAGTGTGTAATAGGTAACATTAATGTCTACAGTGTTTCCCTTTGAGAGAGGAGACTATGGTCAAATTTTTGCCCCCATAGTCTAAAAAGAATCTGATCAAAATGTTGCGATAGAAATAACACTTTATGCTTCTAGTATTGGAAAATCACACAGAAGTAGCTATATTTAATTTGATATCAGTGCATTTTTGATCAGTAGGGGCAGTAAGTGACATTTATACTCATACTCATATTGTATTACATAAAATGATTCAAGTATGGATCATCCTTGCCACCCAACTTGCTCTCAGTACAAACCTGTGGGAAACACTGGTCTGTATGGTAAAAGTTTACATTATGGATCATTGAGTGCTGTTTAGAATCCTGCTAAAGGGCATTTGGGGGGGGGACATTATTATGAACTATACGATTCACACTATCTTTTATATTTTTCTGTTTCACTTTCATTTAAACACCTCCTTATCAAATCTAAGATTCGCTGGAGGAGAAGAGCAACGCCCTTGTTTTGTTTATAGTTCCAAGGAATTCTTTCAAACTGGCACTACACCCACTACCTTGACTTTGGCAGTAATTTGTCTACATTCTATTACCAACCACTTGCATAGTTTGACCTTACTGCTCGAGCATTCACCACTGGTTCACTCTTTATTAAATGAGCAATATGTGCATGTGAAATAAACATAATGATATTGATTGCATTACTTTTAACAGTGTTTATTATGACTTCTATTATTATGATATGATACTTAGGTCAGTGTAATGTTCTAGAGGCCAATAGCAGTTATTTAAGCAGTTATAATGCTAATAGTTATAGTCAGTAATAATAAACTTGTATGAGCAGTGTTATGGCAGACCTCCATGTTGGTCTGATGTTCAACAATTAAGTATTATTTTCAATGATTTATATATATTAGCTTATACGATTGATACTTTTGAAACATTAATGCAAAAACGTATGTTAACAAAGATTATTTTATTTGTATAATTAGCAAATGTTTGGCTCTCAAAGATGACATAGGCTGACAAACAGACGGGCTCTCAGAAGGCTATGCAAGCCTTTGGTTGTGCTAAATGTATATGTAGCTTGTAATGGGATAGGCCAGGACAGGTGAGACCGGATGTGTCTCCTTGTCTGAGATCCGGGCTGAAGTTTGGCAGGTTTTCCTTAGAAAGGGGAGGAGAGATAGACAGGGTCTGTGTCTGAACAACAGTCAACTCAATCACCGTTTACTCACATTGTAATTATCATACTGGTGAATTTAGTAACCTCTGCAGCCCTGAATGAAACAGACGTCAGCAATAAGCCATGATGAAACACATGTAAAATTATACCCTGTGTCAGAGCCGTATTTGAGTGAGTGATGAGAGAGGCAAAAGAACCAGTTTGTCTTTCTCTGAGGAGATCTATGTTGTCTGGAAAATTAAGAATCATCTTTTTTCTTTAAAGTTTAACACCTCCTTTTACTCATGAGCTGGGGTTCTCAGACTTATTTGTCTGTCTTGACTCAATTGTCTGGACATTTTTTGACAGTTGAAACCAGCTGGAAGGCACAGCGGACACAGCAGTCACATGCATCACAGCTAGAAGGTCTCCAGTTAGATTCGCTGTGGAGCCTTTTTGTGTAGAGTTTGAAATGTACTAGTGTTTGGTGCTCTTCAACCTCAAATATTTAAGCAATTCAGCTAGGTTCTCCTGACTACGAACCTAGCTGAAGATTTGGAGAAGGATCACCAGGTGCTGCCCTGCGGTGCCACTGTTCCTGACAAGTTGCCTCGGCGACATTAAAGGGTGGGACCTAAATAAAAAGAACAAATTTCCTACACGAACAACAACAAAAGCGTGTCTTACATCTTGAAAGATTGTATCAATGTTTGGCACAACACTGGGTTTGTGCTTTCTGTAACAGGTTTGACATAAACATGCATTATACAATACCTGAGCTACCTTTTGTAGATTTCTCATTGCATTTTCATAATTTTCTCAGCATTTACAAAATGATCTGTGCCAGGATCGTGTTCAGAAGCATCCGTCTTGAAATGAGATTATATTTGTGCATATTTGAGCAGAAGAAAGAGCACTGCACTCACCAAACAGGTCGTCAAACGGCACATCGTTTATTAATCCTGATGTAAGATGTATTTATTTCAGTGTTTGTGTAATACAGGTAATTTGTTCTTGGACAGGAGATCTTTGTGCATTTGGTAAACAGGAGATGGTTTGGGTGTAGCATATTATAAAACCATTTTAAACCTGCCATGTATAATTAGTTTGAAAGGCAAAACTGTCTATCATTATTACATCAATATTTTATAAAGCAGACATGTTCCCATGTTTGGTCATGAATTACAGATCCGCTATCCTCAATGCACATTTGGCTTACTTTATAAAATCTCCTGCCAATTTGATTCTACCTCTCCATGTCCGGGCAGTGAAAGTAGTCAGGTGTGTTACTGCTGTCAAAATGTTGAATCAACTCAACCATGGGACATAAGACGGTTGCGTGACTTTATATTCAAATCTTCATCACAGCATAAATGCCAACATGATCCTTCCTGTTTGGGTTGGACATACAGTTTAAATGACAGTGTTGATGTTTAAAACACAACAGATAGAGGCCAAACACTAAGTAATGCTGTCAAGAAATTACAAAAATTACACCTCCTTTCAAATATCATAACCGTATATGAACTTTTACAATTATTTTCATTGACCAGAGCACAACACATAATTGGGTTTGTAATTGGCATGCCTTCTGTGGTATGTATAATTTTGTAACCTGCAGGGAAGATGGCACAGTTGACACGACTCTTGTCTAAATCTGTTCAAACCTGTTCACATAATGCACACAAAATTTTGAAACCACTGATTACCAAAATGGCAATAAATATTCTTATTTTAATATAGTAAAATGTACATTTTTAGCACAGAATAGTATAGTATGTATGTATGTGTATATACATATATAATATGTATGTATGTATGTGTGTGTGTGTGTGTGTGTGTGTGTGTGTGTGTGTATTATACATAGATATAAATAATCTTTTTCATGATCTTTTTTCTGATATTGATCAGGACCATACTAAAACTATTTAGGAAATGTCCATCTTTGTCCTGTTTGTGTAATTGTTTCAGTGTTTATACTTGTTCAAATGGGTACTTGGTTTTGCTAGTATTTTGTTTTATTTGCTGAATTATAATCTGTTTTATATAGTCTTTGTTGCAGTTGCATCTTAATTGTAAACAACTATGCGTGTACAAGAGACTAAGAGACTACTCCAGAGATAATAAGATAATGACAGATGTGATAATGCAGTTATGCAGAGAATGTGATTTCTCTTTCAGTCCTTTACTTGGAAATGCCACGCCCAGGTGACAGGTGAGTACCAGCTGAATTCCAGCTAATGAATGAGTGACCCTCAGGTACCTCAGGATGCAAAGTTTTAACATGTATGTTTACTAGAGATTATAATAATGCTATTCCTGATTAGTCTGAAGGGCCTGTACCTGATTTAATTGTATTCTGATCAAGATAAATGCTCTTTACATCATGCATTGTATGGTCTAATTGAGACCATACTATATAATCGATTCTATTTCTATTTCTATCTATAATCTATCTATTCTATTCTATTTTCCATAACATTTTCTCTGGTAATATCTGATACAGAAGCTACTGTTGACAGGGTCACCCTTTTCATCCAATCAGGCAAATTGTTACTAAGCATTATGGGTAACCAACTGCCTGACACCATCCCAGACACTTGGTTCTCTGTCATGGTACATTTGCAAGAATGATATAAGAGAAAATAATAGCAGGGATTAGACATGTATAAGGAAACAACTGCATGGTACTATCCCAGACAGTTGTTTCTGTGTCATAGTGCAATAACACAAAGGATTAAGTGGGTGTCGCTAACAGTTAAAACATGTTCCTGATTGTTTGAAATCACATATTTTAAGTATTGTTCAGTTTTAAAGGTACACCTTTTTGCCCCGTAGGTAAACCTGTTCTCTGCATTTCACCCAGTCCTTCAAGAGAACTGGGACAACCTGTCAGGAGCAGTTGACAAGTAAATAATAGGAATCAAACTCAAGATCTCTGTGTCAGGAGGTGAGAGTTCTAACCACTATGCCACTGTTAAACAATTTTCATTTTCTTACTTATTAAAGAGGTTGGGATCAGTGGAGTTTATATCCTAAATATGGGACTTGGGTAGGGTACAACCATAGACTGTATGTATAAATGGACATATCTAACCTGCTGGCCACTGCGTTCCAAATAGGAAGTGAACATGGATGCGCTTCCGGCTACATCGACTCTGGCTCCAATTCACTTTCTGTTGAAAACTGTCACCCCTCTCTCTGTAACTGCTGCTGTCAGACTTGACTAATTACTTCCCAAAGGCATTGAAAGAGTTTATTGGTCTATAGTGTGTAATATACTCAGCTTCGGTTATAGAAGGTAGACAATGTGCCAATATTCATATCACAATTTTAGAACCTAGATCACAGTGTCTTTCAACTTATCTTTTTATTGACCTAATAAAGCAATATTGAGCTTCTGAGAGTTCACACTGGGTTTGGTGAAATTCACTCACTCAGAGCATGACAGAGGCAGACCCAGAGGAGTGGGTAGGAAATGTGTTTGTGTTTAAGATTAGAAATGCATTTAACAGAATATTATTATAATGCCAAAATCACCTAGATTAGTGTCACAGAAATCCAATCCTAATTCTTTTTTTTTCATATCTTAATCATATACAGATCTAATTGAAGGCTGGCCTCATACAAATATAAAAATATGCACTTTTTCGACATGGAACATTTTGAGTCACCAATACACCTGCAGCTATAATAAAACAATTGTAAAACCAATCACATCAAAACTAGACAAGTGTTTCCCAGGTACACCCTCATTATTGTTATCTCACTTACTGTCCCACTACTGCAGCTGCACTGAATCATCAGAGACTGAAACCAGCAGCAAAAGTTTTTTAAGATTACACTTCCATTGATTCAACAACTGTTTGTTTTGTCAAAAAGACAAAATGTGACTTATCTCATATATCGTGTTTCGTGTGAGAACACACCTGGTGACATCATCTGCAGCCTGTCCAAACCTGTGTCTAAATAACAACTCCAGAAAAGTGATAGGAGCAGTGGAGTTCAAAGCCAAGATATTTAGACTGTAACTGAAAGGACGCTGGCTCAATCCCAGCCCCGGCTTCAGAGTATGTTGTCCTTAAAAAGATGTATTATTTTATTTTATGTAACTTTTCTGATGGAGGGTCCAACACCTGCTTGTCTCCATGGTTATTACTTTGCCTGGAATATTATACAGTATGGCATTATGACAGCTCATCAATGTTAATGCGTAGGGCAATGTAAGTAGAATATCAGTATTAGTAGAAGTAATAGTAAGCTGCAGCACTAGTGGTAGTAGTAGTAGTAGTAGTAGTAGTAGTAGCAGCAGCACTAGAAGTAGTAGTACTAGTACTAGTAGCAGCACTAGTAGTAGTAGCAGTAGCAGTAGTAACAGTAGTAGCAACAGCACTAGTAGTGGTAGCAGCAGCAGGAGGAGTAGTACTAGTAGTGGTAGCAGCAGCAGTAGTAGTAGTAGTGGCAATAGTAGTAACAGCAGTAGTAGTAGTAGCAGTAAAAGTAATAGCAGTAGTAGCAGTAGTAGTAGCATTTGTTATCTGCACTTGATTTATTTTAAAATCATTAAATTATTTTCTAGTTTGATTTATCTTCATCTCTTTTATCATGTCATTGTGTTTGTTTTTCTTACTACTAATTATTCTTCTATTGTTATTCGAAGTGTGGTTAAGTAACACCAGACATACCTTTTTAAGACAATCATTGTATATGTACATGAATGGGATTAGTGTGTCTGTAGTGTATCTGTTTATTCAAGCTGTGAGTGACCAGAACAAAAACTAAAACTTCATCACATCCAAATCCAGGTCAAACTGAAAGCACACTGTGTTCCTCATTAGGGCATTTGAAAAGTTCACAGGAATTTCTATGTCCTCCCTCTGGGCTATGTCCAGTTAGTTTCCGCCCACAATCCAAATACAGTGCTCATGTAGGCCATTCTGTGAGGCCATTTGAAAACCTTTGTCATTAAAGTGAGAGTGAAGGATTGCATTTGACCCGTCCTTCAATGCATGCGGGGCAGGTGACCACAGTGCAGCACCTGGCGGACTCATCTCTAGATCTTAACCAAGATTTTGCGTCTGACTTAGCCTGAAGATTAATTAGTTGTTACATAATCATAATGTTTTCACTTTCTGGCTACTTGTTAAACGTAGCCTTTTTTGGTGGGATCATCGGTCATTTGCTTTTCTCCATGGAGATATTATAACTTTGCCTGGAATGTTCAACAGTTTGGCATTAAACTTATCTATCTCCATGGACACCGATCCAAGTTATAGGTCAGATCTGTGGAAAGGTGACCCCACTCACAGTAAGAATGCATGTTTTTCAAGATATTACATTTTAACATTCAAGTCTAGGAAATGCAAAAATATCTCCACAGAGATTAGCAGGTGGCAGACCCGTCTCCAGAAAAGTTATGTAGTGCTTCTTTAATAGAACATTTACAGCATCACCAAGTATGTGCTCTAATGAAGAAACAATAATTAGATGTTGCATGCACACTTCTAATTACGCAATACTCTTGAAAGAGGCCGCGCACTTTATTAATCTTCAAAGATCAAAGGCAAAGGCAATAACAGAGGGTTTGGATCTGCCTTTTCCACAGAAGCACTAAGTCGATTTTATGATTCTATTTAGCGTTCCAAGGAATTAAATCCATAAAGGACGGTCACCCTGAGAGCAGACTCTCTTCTCCAGTTTGTTTCAGTGTTTGCAGATAAGACATTTTATTAGATTATTTTGAATTATCAAAAGAAAAATATCCATTAGAAACTTTAAATTTACCACCCATAAGTAAAAACTAATTTCAAAATGTGTCAACCGTTTGCTTTTGCCAACCACACTGACATCTAAAAACAGTTTTAAGAAAAAGAACTGGAAACTGCAATAGCGGAACAACAATGGAAAGAATCACTTCCTGTAATTCAAAAATGTTCAGTCAACAGTAGACATAGGTTCATTTAAAGTCGTTCATTGTTTCTTTTATTGTAAAGTCTCACTGCATAAATGTGTCTCCATTACATGACAAGTGTAAATCAGCTGAAGGATCATTCTTACATTAATTTTGGGACTGTCCAATTATACAACAGTTTTCTTTTATTCTGGAGTCCACGGCACTGACTTGGCACCAGACAGGGACATGGTCCTGTTTGGATGCTCCATAGAGTCACAGAACCTACTTAAACATCTAAACATCTAAGGACTGCTTTACTACTCCGAACTGACCTAAAGACTCATTCTGAAGGAATGGAAAACAGCATCTGCACCAACCTTTAGAAAGTGGCTGAATGAACTAGTCTGTATAATATCTATGGAAAAGCAAGTACACCTAAACTCAGGAAATCTGCTTAAATGGAAAAACATATGGAATCCCCTATTGGACTTTATAAACTTGCAACTTACTTTTTTTTTAACCTACTTTTGCAATGATAATGAGGCTGGGGGCGGGGATG
>KN478985.1:50679-84808 GCA_000787095.1 Periophthalmodon schlosseri | reverse complement strand
AGAAAATGGATGGATGGATGGATGTATAATTCTCTGTGTAGGGGAGGAGAGGAGGAGCTCATTGGTCATCGACTTTAGAACAAAATCACACTTTTGTTACCTCAGATTAACCATGTTTACAGCTTCACTCATTGATTTCACAGAAGTCCAGGTTGTTTTTCAGTCCTCTGTGTTATTTTTTCCTCCATTTTTGTTTTGATACATATGGACCTTGTGTTTCTCTAATTGGTCTTTCCCCCTGACAGTCACACCCATAGGGAGTCTGAGAGTAAATATCTTTTGTTTTGACCTTTTTCTGGGATTTCTATTATCATTCCGATTATATGATTTTGCACAGAGCTGCCCTTCACATCAGCAAATAAGTTCTACAGACTACAAAGCTATTTTATAACCACTCAGAATCAGTGCGTTGTTGACTTGTTGGTGCGATGTGTGACGTCGCCCATAGTGTTCGAACAAGAATGGAAGTACGGGTTAGCAGCAGTCAGAAATCAAAGTGGGTGGGAGGAAATAAGGTGGATAGTACGGGAAAAGTGTGTAGTCTTTACCGGTAGCGCTGCAGGATTAATCGCTCTCAAATCAAAATCGCAATTTGAATGGACACAATTAGAAATTCACAAAGGCAGCTGTTTTTGAAGTATCATAATTTCCTCCAAAAACAGAAGAAAAGAAATGGTTTGAAAGGGGAGTTAGAGGCAATTTTTGTTAGGAAAGACAATCCATCTTTGAACAGGAATGGGGGGCTTAGACATCATTTATCTCCTATTTATAACCCCATCCTCAGACCTAAGTCAAAACAAGCCAGAACTGAAGAAGCCGCTTGGGTGAGCGGCGAAACTACTTCACTCTGAAACATTTGTCCAGTTGACAGAATTGAATTTTCTTTTGCTCCACAAGCAACAAAATGGTCTGATTCTGCATTAAAACACCTAACCCTGTAGTTTAAATCTGTACAAATATGTTCTTGTATTAGTTTGTCAGTTCATATTTCTGTCTTTTTGCCAATTCTTCTAGATGAGTTTAAAATGTGAACTTTGAACAGAATCCAATCTAATTGCAATGCTTGTCAGAAAAACTGCAGTTTGATATGTTTCCAAAATTCCTCAGCCATACTCCTACTCCGCACTGGCCAGGCTAGTATTTAAAGGGCCTGTACCCACATTTTTTCATATAATTAAGGAAAATGAGTTTTTGCCTGAGACTGATGTCTGCTGTCTGCATCTAATTACAGAGCATTTTATTCTTTGCGAAACAGGAAGTGTGCCGATAGCATGTTAGCTGTCAGTCATGAAACTTGCACTTATAAACTCATCGTGGTGAATAATTACAAAAGCTTTCAGACCATTGCAGACCATTTAAAATGAACTAGTTTTGTTTTTCACATTTTCAAGGCAGTAATAATCATTCAAATACTGTGCCTTTAACAAATTGAAACACAACATAAACATTTTTACAGTGCAGAGGAAGCCAGCTCTGTGCCACGATAGAAAACGACATAATGGATGCATTTGTCAAAGCGAACACCACACGTCCCTTTATGAATTGTCCAGAGCAGTAGCGGTCGGTACAGTAGACATTTATTTGATTGCACACATGCAGAGGTACGTTTATGATGTATGTATTTTTACTAAAGGCCTTTGTGGCAGAAAATCCATCTTCTGCCCTGTGGATTTCAAATATTTCTGATACTTGGCAAATGGAATGTTCCGGGAGGAGGAGCGGTTGATTCAGTTTATTGAAGGAACGTGATGGGATATTGTGCCAGGGAATTCTTTTATTTTGACCCAGTTTGAACTTGTTTTTGTTGGCCTCTAAGAATTGTAGCTTATCTGCATATAAATGACACATAGGCCAATAAGCACAGTGCATAGTTAAAACTGCATAGTTAAAAATATGAAATAATAATACGATTTCTGTAAATATTTTTAAATGACCTTCCCAACAATTTGGGACAAAAATATCGAGTTGGAATTTTTCTAACAAGCATTGCCATTATCAGAATAAGAAAAAAACATGCGTCCTTACTCTGAGTGGGCTTGCATCTCCACAAACCTGACTCTTGTTTCTTTAGCTATAATATTATATAGTAATGGATAAAACTGTCTATCTCCATGGAGGATGTTCCGAAATATGGTTTTAACTTTCTATTTCCATGGAGTCATACAGGTGGCGTGGCATCTCCAAAAAGTTACACGGTGCTGCTTTAATTGCTAGCACTGATGCTGTCTTCCTTCTGTGGGCAGTGAATTGAGCAGTTTGTAGCCATATAAGACAGACTTCACCCTTTGTCCTTCTGTACTAGCATTTTGTTAGCGAATATCTCTTAAATTCAGATATTAATATGTGTAAATACTCACTCTTGCCAAGACACACCATCAGAGCTGAGATCTGTACATGGTATGCACCAGCCAAAACTTTGAGTAAGACTTGGAATTGTTCATCCAAATATGCCATGCAGTCTGGACAGGGAGATAATTATGTCCACAATGTTTAGTTCCAACGCCTTCAGTCAGAAAGATAGAATTGTATACAAAATTAAGCTTATGAGTACAGCATTTACACTTTTTTTACTTTATTTAAACTGTCTTGCTCATCTATAAGATAGAATTGTATACAAAATTAAGCTTATGAGTACAGCATTTACACTTAGATTTAAACTGTCTTGCTCATCTATATGTCATTATGTAGTTTGCATTTTGTTCATTGTAAACCACAGTATTGATCTAAAACAACCATAGTAGACACATGTTCATTGGCCTCCCATTCAAAACTGCACAACTGATCCTCTGCACTAAAAAAAAAAAAGATTTTTACTGCCTTAAAAACATGAAAAACAGAACATTTTAAATGGTTTGAAGCATCCTAATTATTCACAGCAAGTTTATTATCACTTTTCACAACTTTCAGAGACCAGAGCGGAGTTTTGCCATCACATTAAAGCTAACAACAACTAGAACGTTAAGGCACACTTCCTGATTATCAAATGTTTCTGTGATACATGACAAATGGACAGTCCCGGGAGGAGGAGCAGTTGATTCAGTTTGCTGTAGGAACAGTTAAAGGAATGTGATGGGATATTGTGCATGAGAATTCATCTATTTTTACTATTTTAGCCCAGTAAAGCTTTCAACAACTAGAATGCTAACACACCTTTCCTGATTATCAGACAGTAGAACACTGTATAATTAATGTAGTTCTGTATCATTCGCATGGCACCTTATCCTTTTCACTTTTAGGGCAAAAATATGACTAATACTTATTTTATTTCAGTGCCAAACAGATAACATAAAGATCATAAGGCGCCCTCAGCCTTGTTGTAATAACTTGATATAAACCTGGGCATCTTGTGTTATGCTGGGAGCTGTTTTATCAGCCAGTGCTAACATAATACAGCCCTCTATCTATGCCAAAACAGAAATGAAGTCTATGAAATCTGTGTTGATAAAACTAGCGTCAGTATAATAAAAGTGTGTCGCGCAGATTTTTATATAAAGATAATAAACTTACAGCCAGGTTTGTATCACGTCTAATATTGCGCTAGCATATGCAGTGTGTGTGGAAATGAGCAAAAGTGCCATGTAAAAGGGCTCAGCTGTAAACAGTTATTATTGAATTGAATTGATTTAATGCAGTTTGGTGTACAGGTGTAGAAGATAAGCAGCAGATAAGTTTGAATTGATCTCATTAGTCATTATTACTGATTTACTGATCGAAAATGAATGTTGTTTTTTTTCTTTTACTCACACTTGCTGAACCAAATTAAAGGTTCATTATGTAACTTTTCTGGCAGAGTATATGCCGTGTGTATGCTTTGTTTCTATGGAGATGTTATTATTTGCCTGGAATGATTTATCTATGGCATTAAACTTCTGTCTCCACGGGAAGCTCTTGAGGTCAAAATAGGTTCACCGGGTCCTAGAGATGCGGGGGTTGACTTCAGACCCGCGGGGCAGCAGATAACCTGTGCGTCGGGTTGGGGCGGGCTGGAAAAAATAATCCGAAATGTGGGATCTGCGGGATGTAAAAAAAGCCCAACCCGCGCATCTCTACCATGTACTGTCTACATCTGATTATGAATGGACGTGCACAGTTAGCATGCTTGTTGTTCTTAGCATTACCGCCACAGCAAAACTCAGTCTCTGAAAGTTGTGGAAAGTGCTTATAAACTCATTGTGGTGAATAATTAGGATGCTCGGAATGCATAAGGTCAGTAAGAAAGAACTTTAGACAAGCCTTTAAAGCCTTTAAATGAACTAGTTGTGTTTTTCATGTTTTTAAGATGGTAAAAATCTGGTTTAGCACCTTTAACCATGCTCACACACATATATACCACATGCCACCACTTTTACACGATACTCCAGCCTTCTCCATGGAACCGCTGCTGCTGCCACATAATGAGATCACTTCACTTTAGCTTATAGGGCTAATGTTGTTTGTGAATCAGCTGTCGAAGGCAACAAGCGGCCAGCGCCTCTGCCTTTAGCCCCTTATTCAATTATTTTACCTAAAAATACTTTGGCAGCTTTAATGAGTTTTTTATTGTTCCTGGGCTGATGAAAAATGATTTCAAAAGGTCAGATCCTGTGCGATAGTCTGTTTGAAAACTCCAGCCCCTCAGATAAGTACCTTTTTAAAGCTTTATGGCGTGCGTTTATTGTCACTCTTCAATTTAATTAATGGGTGCACGGTGGAGGTGGAGTGTTAGTTTTTCTAATTAAAGACGCTTTGTGCGCTGCTGTCGTTTATTGGACTTTGCTGTAATATAGAACTGGTGATACGTGAGGGCAATTCATATAATTTCTGCCGGGAGGAGAGACTTGGCGTGAGTTCGCATTGGGTCCTGGTTTGGTCCTGGTTTGGTCCTAGTTTGGTCCTAGTTTGGTCCTGGTTTGAGCCCAGTTTAGCCCTGATGTAGAGTTGGTTCAGTCTGATAAACTTAGGCACTTAGAGATATGAAGGCTGCGTTCACATTTGGTTCTGGTTTGAGCCCAGTTTAGTCCTGATGCAGAGTTGGTTCAGTCCTGTTCTAGTCCAGGTTTAGTCTTGGTCTAGTCCATCTTTAGTTACAGGTTTAGTCCCAAATTTTGCAACAAATGTGTGTCGATAGTTTATTAAATAGATAAACTCTGGCACTTAGAGATATGAACGCTGCATTCACATTTGGTCCTGGGTTGGTTCTGGTTTGAGCGTTGTTTAATCCTGATGTAGATTTAGTTTAATCCTGTTCTTGTACTGGTTAGATCGTTCTTTAGTCCAGGTTCAGTTCTGTGATGCAACAATTGAGTTCAGATAGTTTATTGAATAGATAGGCTTCACTTTGGCACTTATGTAGGCTGTGTTCACATTTCGTCCTGGTGTGAGCCCAGTTTAGTCCTGATGCAGATTTGGTTTGGTCCTGTTCTAGTCCTGGTTTAGTCTTCGTCTAGTCCAGAATTATTCTGGGTTAGTCCCAATTTTAGTGTGGTGCAACAAATGAGTTCAGACAATCTACTGAATGAACACTTTGGCACTTAGAGATATGTAGATATGTGAAGAGGAGGAGATGGAGAGGCTGCTGTGGCTGATGGTTCTGCTGCTGCAGTTGAGATGCCGTGAAGGAGGCTGCAGTGCGTAGCTAAAATGCCAAGAAGAAGGTTGGGAGAGAAAGTGCATTTGCTTGAGAGATGATTGGTTGTTGTAGTAGTCTGTGATTGGCTAACAGGGGAAGACAGGAGGTGGGAATGAGTTATGTTGCGTTTGCATTCTAGAGTATGAATCATTTCAGATAAAGGCTGTATTTGCTATACTATAATATTACTATTATGCGAGAGGCAAGTTTTTTTTTTAATGAAATTTCCAAACAGATAATCCCCAAATGTTGAACTACTAGATTATTATTTGATAGTGGGTCCACAAATTCCCATTTTAATTAAATATCTTTTCAACTAATAAAAAATATGTCTTTGTGATCCAAAAATCCACTTTTCTATTCTAGTTCATTACCAGTTCATTTATATACTAACAGAAAAGACATTAAGCTCTATCATCATCATACCTGGAGTTGTGTTTTCTTTCATTCACACATAGTAACACACACACACATATCTGAATGACTGAGGGATTACACACACTTCATTCACGCATGTTTGAATAACCCTTTATTATCAGTCTGTCTACATCTCCAAAGCTCAAAACGCTCTGTTCCACCTTGTGACGTCATGAAGCGCTATGGGTAGTTCAGAATGCTGTGATGTCCCTTGAACACAACTTTAACCTTCAACTGTTTCCATGAGCTGATACAACAGGGCTTATTAGACATAAAACATAAGCTTTATTGTCTTTGCCAGTACAACAACATTCAAAGTGCTGTTTCTGATCTGAAGCTTTAAAAAGGACACAGCTGTAACATCCACACGTCAGCAATGGGGAATCCAAGTATGAAATGATCATCTTGACGAGAGAGAAAGTGACAGTAATTAGTCTCATCTTTGACTTTTTCTAAGCATGGTTTGTGGAACTGATTATACAGGACGTGTTTACATAGACCCTGATGTTGCTGTTATAACAACTGTAATGTAATGTAAATGACTCACATAGCTCTAGACAGGTCCAAGAAATGGGATAAAGAAGACGAACGCATAAATATGAATAAAGCTGGAAATGTTGTTATGCTGATGCAGTTATAAAAATGGACAATTATAGAGTCAGAGTCAATCTATCAGAGGGATGATTAGGGTTGTCAAAAGCACTGAAAGTCAGATACTAATCAGTCCTAAACAAATATCGAAACTAGATACTCATTTGAGCAAGTATCGATACTAAAAAAGTCACATTCACAGGACAGAAATGAATCTTTCCTGAATAGCTTTAGGAACATCTTGAGCTGTATCAGAACAAGTATAAGAACATAGACTTGCTGTATCAGAACAAGTATAAGACACATAGACTAGTACACGCCCATGGACCACTATGGAACCTACTGGACGACTGAGGGATTACACAGATATAAGGCCATATGGGAATATAAAGCAAAGTACTGTGATTTAATGTTGGAATCGGTATTGAGAGTCAACTCTATTCCTATCAAAATCGAGTTTGAAATTTTAGTATTGTCACACTATATCTCATGTGAGTAACCGTATCACATCTAATTGTTGTGTTATCTGATTAGTCTAGTTATCTGGTTTCTACTGACCATGTGAAATGTACCCAGTGTCATGAGAGTGGACTATGATGTAATTTTGCCTTTAAGTTATTGGCTACAATCAGATCCCAATGCTTTAACCAAAATGAGTTTACCACAGTGAATATTTAGGGCACAAAGTTTGTATGGATGTGACAAAATTGTTATATTTAGAAAAAGCTTAAGAAATGGGTCAGCTGCCACAGAGCCCACAGTGCTGTCCTTAGGCTCCACATGGGTCCCTGTTGGATCACTGCTGGTACCACTCCCCAGGGTAGCCATCCTGTAAGCTCGCTCCAAAACCTCTTATAACACACACCACAACATTGAATATATTTGGATAAGGCTACGGGTGCAGTTTACTCAGCCAAACACTTCAACACATGTCAGCAATCATTTCAAAGGAACATTATGTACGAGTTTGATTTTAAATTCCATAAACATTATCTATCTGTGTTCCCAGATACGAGGTAAACATGTTCACGTCAAATATAGATTTTCCTGTTAACAATTATAATGCTGTAGCAACTTGGGTTCTTTTTAAAGACAGTGTTGGAGGAGATGTGTTCTTCTTCTCACATTCCTTTTCGTGTTCTATTCTTCGAATATGGAGCGCTCGTCCTGTTTCCCCTATGTATGATTTATTGCATGATTTGCACTGTAGGAAACACCAGGGAGACTCACCAGAACTGAAAAAGACAAAGCAGAGCAAGAAAATCTAAAATCAGCCATATCAGATTGCTGTAAAAGAAATAATCAAGTTCAGTGAGTTTGAACGCTGGATCCGGGAGGTGGTTGAAATGGGACACCCTTCAACATGGACCACAGGGTCGACAGGAGGCGTGGTCAGTCTGAGCGACCACGCCTACGAGAAGTATCAACAGCTGATATAAGAAATGTTACCACCAACACCAGTGACAGTTCTGAAGATGGCTCACAGCTAGCAGCTCAAACATGTCAAAACATCTCCTACGGTATTATTATTATTTAAAGAGCTCATATTGTGCTATTTTCTGATCTATTTTTTATAATGTTGTTTACCCATCAAAAACATACCCGGAGTTGTGTTTTGTTTCATTCACACATGTTTAACATTTAAACAATGCATATTTCTTCTCTCAAACTGAAAACACTTTGTTCCAACTTGTGATGTCATGTGGTAATACAAGAAGTGCACCACTGTATCTTTAAACTCCATACACCTTCACTACAATTATTTGGATAATTTCAGCCCTGGAATTACCAATCTACTGAATTTAAGGTAAAAGGCAATTGTTAACTTGAAAGCTACCGTTTCATGACATCACATGGTGGAACAGAGCATTTTGAGCTTTGGACTAATAATAAACATTATTACATGGCTTAAAACTCACAGGAGTTAGTTTTGCGCTATATAGGACCTTTAAAAAGAACCCAAGTTGCTAATGTATAAAATAAATGTATTTGGATTAATTATAATGCTGATTTATTCTTATTCACAAAAAAACATGAAGAAGTTGTTAATGTTATAATTTGGTGTTTTGGTTGACGATTATCCAATCAGAAAGCAAAATGAGCCTCACATGCATCTCTCATTTGGGTTGCCAGTTCCAATGTTGAAATCCAGTTGGTTTAAATCTAAAATGACTGTGATCTGAATCCTCACTGCCTAAACCCCAGCACCTGCAGCCTGTCATTATTCAGTGCTAATGAAGTCTCTGCTGCCGTACTATATACCGTCTATATACTGAGAGTGAGAAAAGCTTGTATGTGTCCTCTATCTGCAGATTAAGGCTCTAGCAACACAGGTTCAGTTCAGCACAAGGCTCCATACAATTCCTTTAAACAATACATTTAAATAGACAAACCAAAACTGCTCTTTCACTGCTTCGCCCTTCACCCTCCCTCAACAATCACAGTTATTCTTGTACATGTTGCCAGATTGGTATTGGCCCTCTTTGTAAACATGCAGCAAGAAAATAATGAACTTTCCCAGAGGAGAGAGAGAGAGCAGGGAGCAGCCACAGCAGTTTAACTATGCCTGCCCCTGAAGGCCTCTCCTGCTCTATCTCTGCTCCTCTGTTAGCATGTTTACTCTGCCTTTGAACTATCGCTATTGGCAACCGCTGTTTGTTTATACTGATGATGGATCATAGGAGCCATTTGTCACATACTAAAGCGACAAGCTGCCGTCTGCTTAATGTGCGGTTGGTTGGGATTTCATAAGCATTCCATAGACGCTCAATACACTGTGATCTAATAGAGATGTAGAGATGGCATTTAAGTTCTTCACATCAAGCATCACCAAAGAAAAGATTTGACTTTTCAAGCACCAGATCTAAACCAGGACTATAACAAGACTATTCGAGGTCTAATGTAGGGCTAAACTAGGTCTAATCTAGGGCTAAACCAGGTCTAAAGTGGTAAGTTTGACAAACACTGATATAGGATTTGATGATTTTGATGATTTCAGATGGAGGGCAGAGCCAGTGTTTTTGCAAAGGCGCTGTACCTGATTTTTACTATATTAAAAACATGAAAAACTACTACTACTACTACTACTACTACTACTACTACTACTACTACTACTACTACTACTACTACTAGTACTACTACTACTACTTCAGGTTTTGCAGTGGTCCAAAGTTATTCCTCACTTACCTTATGCATTCAGAGCATCCTAATTATTCACCGCGATGAGTTTACGGCTTCTTTTTCAGATGCCATAGCGGAGTTTTGCCGTCACTGTAAAGCTAACAATGACTAGCATGCTAACGTGCACTTCCTGACTACCGGACAGTAAAACAACCGACAACGATCACGGCTTTGGTGTTGAATAATGGCATCGCTTTCTGAAGCTATTGTGAAAAAGGTCACCCATAGAACAGAATGGAAAGTTGTTAAGCAGCTAGAATAGACTTACCCATCATATTTCAAAACAACAATATTGTTTTTTTTATATTTGCACTTTTAAATAGTCATGTGTTTTCCTTGGACACAAAATTGTTTTATTAGCAGTGCAAAACTAATTGTGTCTGCTGTGATTTCGTTCCCTGTTCGTTTCCAGTCTAACAGTAGAAATGGTCTAGTGGGGATCAGTACTTTTTATAGGCCCTTACTATTCTAATGTGTGGTTTTGTGTAGTTTACAGGGAAGATTTAACACATTCTATGGTGTACGTTACAGTTTTTCTGCTTATATGGTTCGCTCATGTATACAGTTGAAACCAGAAGTTTACATACACTATATAAAGACACATGCGCTTTTTTTCTCACTGTCTGATGTGAAATCAGACTAAACTTTTCCTGTTTTAGGTCAATTAGGATTACCAAAATTATTTCTATTGCTAAATGCCTATATAAAGACACATGCGCTTTTTTTCTCACTGTCTGATGTGAAATCAGACTAAACTTTTCCTGTTTTAGGTCAATTAGGATTACCAAAATTATTTCTATTTGCTAAATGCCAGAATAATGAGGGAAGGAGTTTTTAGACATTTTTTCAATCTTCAAAGTCAGAAGTTTACATACAGTAAGATTACATGCCAAGCTGGTTACAAAGTGGCTTAAGGATAACAAAGTCAATGTTTTGGAGTGGCCATCACAAAGCCCTGATCTCAGCCCTATTGAAAATTTATGGGCAGACCTGAAAAGGCATGTGCGAGCAAGACCGCCTACAAACTTGTCACATTTACACCAGTTCTGTCAGGAGGAATGGGCCAAAATTCCTGCCAACTATTGTGAGAAACCTGTGGAAGGATAGTCACCTTCCGTTTGAACCAAGTCATACAGTTTAAAGCCAATGGTACCAAATACTAATGAAATGTATGTAAACTTCTGACTTTGAAGAAAGTAATGAAAAATTGTCCCCAAAAAATCCTTCTCTCATTATTCTGGCATCAAATAGAAATAATATGATCAAAGTTTAGTCATGTTATGTCAGACAGTGAAAAATAAAAGCATATGTGTCTTTTTATATCGTGCATGTAAACTTCTGGTTTCAACTTTACTTAGACAATGTGGGTGAAGTGTCTTGCCCGAAGGTACAACTCCAGTATATAACCAATTTGAACCAAAGCTAATGGTCAATGAGTTTAAATTTTTCATTCCAACTTGCATTAAAGACGCACTATGTAACTTTTCTGGAGGTCCGTCAACCTGCGTGTCTCCATAGAAATCATATTGCTTTGCCTAGAACTTTTCCACCGTAAGGCATTAAACATTTCTACTGTCATGCAGACAAGCAGGTGACATGGCCTAGTTACAGATCAGATCTGTGGAGATCTGTGGAGTTACATAGTGCACCTTTAAACTAAAAACAAAATAGATTATTTCTGAAGTTGTGTGTTTCTGATGTAGACTTCTAAATACACATTAAAAAGTGGCAGTGAAAACCCTGCTGTTTTTATGTGACATTTGGAAATGTTGATTCGGAACAGGCTTTCTCCTTTCCGTTCTTTTGTGAAAATATCGGCAGGTCCATTATTGCAAATATCAGATTTTATGTTGCCCCACAGAGCAGTAGAAAAACTGAAAAATCCATCTTATTATCATGTTTGTCCCACCTGAGCACACAGCCATCCCCCGAGTTACATTTGAGGAGGTTTTAAAAGATGAGAAAGCCAAGGATTATCTCACCTCCCAGACATGCTAGTGCTGCTTTGTGCAATGCATTATGTAAACACTCCAAACCAGTCAATTTTACTGCATTATGGAACACTCCTAACACATTTCTCTGCATCTTCTAATGGGCTCTGGTACACTGGGAATATCCCATTTGAGTTATAAAACAATAATACAATGCTATGGTCTAGCAGATGTTTACTTTCCTTTACAAATCAATATAAATTCTCTGTTTTTATATTCTGCCAAAATACATTAAATTACATTAAAATGCACTGTGTAGCTTTCTGCTTGTTGCCATGGAGATCGTATTCCTTTGTCTGTAATGTTTCATGATATGGCAGTAAACTTATCTTACATTTATTCACAGGTGTTTCTACTGCTCCAAAATACGTAGAAAAAAACATTAATTGCCCCTTTACAGATCTGACTTGTAACTTGGTCTGCTGACATCACCTGCTTGTCTACATGCAGTAGAAGTTTAATGCTTGACTGTGAGGAAATTTGAGGCAAAGCAAACATCTCCATGGAAATAAGCAACACAACTAACACATTTCCCTGCATCTTCTAATGGGCTCTGGGACACTGGAGATATACCATTTGAGTTCTAAAACTTCTTATATTCTACCAAAACACATTTAAATCACATAAAAATTGCAGTGTGTAACTTTCTGCTTGTCTTCATGGAGATATCATTGCTATCTCACCTTTATTCAGTCACAGGTATTTTTATTCCTCCAAAATACAGAGAAAAAACATTAATTCTTACTGTGAGTGAGCTCACCTCTCCACAGATCTGACCAGTAACATGGCCTGGAGATACTTTAACACCATACTGTGGAACATTTGAGGCAAAGAAACAAGCAACACAAACAACACATTTCCCTGCATCTTCTAATGGGCTCAGGTACACTGGGAATATTCCATGTGAGTTATAAGACAATAACACAACGCTGTGGTTTAGCAGGTGTTTATCGTCCTTTATAAATCACTATTGAAAATCATCTTCTGTTTTTTAATATCTAACTATAAACTTTCTCTTTCAGTCTTTTTCAAAACTCATTAAAATCACATAAAGGTGCAAATTTCCGGTGAAGTATCTGCCACCTGCATGTTTGTCTCCACGGAGATTTCATTGCTTTCTCTATAATGTTCCACAGTATGGCATATCTAAACATATCTATCTTGCATTTTATTCAAGTTCATGTTTTTGGAAACGAGCAAGGAGCAAACCCTTCTCCAAAGTTGCGTAGTGTTGTCGCTGTGAGTAGCCACGCATCTCCACAGATCTGACCCGTGACTTGATCTGATGGCAATATCTGCTTGTCTCCATGGCAATATACAAGTTTAATGCCACACTATTTGGGACAAACATCTCCATGGAGACAAGCAAGTGAGCTTTAACAATTTATAACCCTAGTAATGTGGAACTACCATTTTTTGTTTCTAACATTAAGGCAGGCACCATGTTATAGTTGTTTCATTCTCATGTGCCCTCCAGTTGTATTTGGAGTGATTCGTGCATGTTTGAGCAATCTTTAATCGCTTATTTTCAAGACGTCATATTGCCAATCAGCCTCCGTTTTCACCACCACCGACATACGCCCACTGTGACGTACTTACTTCGTTCTACAATCTTATTTTCTTAATCGGTGATACACGAACGATTTGTCAGTGTCATGTAGTCATTTTGTCTCAAATAAAAAAAAACATCCGCTGCTTGCTAGCATGATGTGCAGTATCCGTCGGACTTGCCGAGAACTTCGCGGCTCTTTGTTGTGATGACATTTACAGCGACGTCAGCTCCCATTGGGCAGCGCAGTTTTCTAACGCGGAAGTCAGTGGACTTGTTTCTTTTATTAAGTCTTTTTAGATCAATATTGTGATGATTCACAGGTGTCGTTGATTATAACTGTATAGCAGACACAAGCACCATATGTCTTCTTTAACATTATGTATCTGTTGCATTTGCATACTAGCCTGTTTAAGTCTGTTTATACCGTACTCCATGTTTAGTTACGGTAAAAAGCGACTCATATGATAACAATTTAAAATGCTACAAAAGTTTAGCTACAGCTTCTCTTTATAACAGTGGCACAATGTAAGCAGTGCCGTTGCACAGTAGCCTGTTTATGTTAAGTCTGTGCATACCGTATTCCCATATTTGCATTGTGTGGCATTGCAGTAAGAAACATAAACATAATACAAAATGGAGGGATTGTGAGCGCAGCCTTTGTAATCACATAACAGTAGGACATACGCGGCCTCATATAGTCCTATCCACACGGGACGCACAGCCGCACAATAAGCCATGTTACAAGCTATTAAAAAAGCAATTAGTTTTCAGGTTCGTTTTTGAGCAGGATGGGGCCATGGGAGATACACGTAGCACAGAGTAGCGGCGAGCAGGGACACAACCTTTTAAACCGCTGGCATAGCGCTATAGAGATGTGCTACACAAATATATGGAAACAATGGTTGCTTTTGCATATGTGTTTGTGCCCTTAAGGCCTAATGTTGTAGACCAAATGGGAAAGTGGATTTAGTGAATGCGTTTATAGTCTTGAGATTACCGTATCCACAAAAATCTATACATTTCATCTCTCTGACATGACAACACTGGTGCAGCTGGGAGTGCACCCGCTGACACCACACAACCGAGTGTGAGTCTGAGTTGAGTTCTGAGCTGTACAAAACGGTGGAGGTCATTTAAATACCAGCCAAACTCTGACATGCACTTTTATTTTACATTTTACTTTTTGTGCTATTTAAACATTTCATTGCTATATTTATACTTGAGCTATTGGAAAAACAAGTTTATATAGTTTAGTTTAAGGTCAATTGTGCACTATGGAACTTTTCTGGTGGCGGATCGGCCAGCTACTTCCATCGAGATGTTATTGTTGTGCCTGGAACGCCTGGAAATACATCTTGTATTTGTTCAATGACATGTGTTTTTATTGTTAGAAAATCTCTTGAGAAACCTGCCTTCTTACTGTGAGCAGGCTCGCCTCTATAGATTTAACCTGTAACTTGGCATTATTATTATGGGCAGCTCAAACAGTAGTACATTAAATTCAAACAAAAAAAATAATAATATGTAGTTTTAGCATCTGTCCCCATTACCTTCTGCAAACATGTTTAGTGACTTGTTAGTCTCTAAAACTAATCAAATGCACTCTTTATAAATTAGGATAACATTAGTGTCAGGATCATATCATATGAAATCCTGCGTTTTGACACATATTTTCCAATTTAGCACACGAGGCTAAGTACATTCGATTAATTCTTCCCCTTTGAACCTGGTTAATCATGCATTACACCCAGACAGACAACAACACACACAAACACAAACACACAAGTCATGTTTTCATGTTTATGGGGCACTGCATTGACTTAGATTCATTTCCTGGAGACTGATCCTAACCTTAGCCATAGTCACTACTTGTATACACTTAACCTAAACCCTAACCTTAACCCATTTTAACCCATATGTGAACTTTAAGCCGTTTTGTAAATCTAATAATAAAGGAGTTACGTTATGGGGACCTGATTTTTGTCCTCATCAGGGAGTGTGTACAGTTTTTGGTCCCCACAGTGTGATAAACTCATCCACACGTCAGCAATAAAATCTCAATGGAAAAGCAGGTGTCGGACCCTCGAACCTCAGAAATGTTACATTGTGCACCTTTTAAATCATTTCACTCTACGGTAAACAAAAGGGATAAGATTTGAACGTTAAGCTGGGATTCTTAATTGTCTTAGATGTTCCAAAGTCTACATGTTTATTCTTTTGAGCCCTTGGTTTTCCCTTTCTATTTGCGGATGTGATTTCTGATGATCCAGCTACTTTAATCCTGCATTGTGAATTTGCAGCTCCCCAGGCATCATTTTACACTTTTTCCAAACAACGTGATGTATTTCAAAATGAAGTCCAGAGGTGTAAATGTGTGTTTTGGGTTTCCAAGTCATTTTTAATGTCAACCCGAGTGACTAAGGGCCCATGTGCTGTGCTTTCATGTGCCAAAATAGATCTATCCATTTGGAGCCCTATAATTCTGAGTTTAATTAGGATTGTCACAGCCCACATACTTATAATGCGTCAGTAAATTTGGCACGACTGTCAGTTCCAACCCCTAGAGGGCAATGTTTTCCAAAAAGGTGCGTTTACTCAGCAACAACAACGAAGATTTTGGCTTCAACTCAGATGTCAAATGACTCTCACAGAACCTATGCACTGTGAATACTAATGAGGCTTGTCTATGGGAAGAGACTGCTTATAATGTCATACATTTTAATACATGTCTTTTTATGTTTATCTGCTCCACTGGCATAAAAACATCCTATGGGGATTCTCATCAATCGAATGTAACAATATCACTTCTGCTTCCTGGTCCTGTTGCTGGGTTTCAGACATTCGATTCACCTTATTCCAGAAGTTGCCGTGGGCGCTGCCATTGTCATTCGGGTTGTATAATTTTGCATGGAGCTGCCGATCTTGACAGGAAATAAGTTCTATAGGGACTACAAAGCCGTTGAACAGTTTACACTAATCAACCTACTTTATATCAGCTAAAGGTTTCCCAAATTCTCCATGAAATGAATGGGATTTCCACTTAACCAGAAGTGCCACCACAAAGAAAGCACGGTTTGGGGCATTTAGAGACGAAAGTGGGCAGGGCAGAATAAAGTCAAGAGGCCAATAATATTTATTACAGCTCGGGGCAGCTAAATTAATATTGTTAAAATGAAGATTTTTGTTGTAATACAATGAGTTCTTGGGTCTAGTCACTAATAGCAATAGGAATGATCAGGTTCAACATTTGTGCATTTGTGTTACGTTTTGGATATTTCAAGGCAATGTACAGCGTAATCGGGAAATAGGGAAAAAAATGGAAAAAATAGGGAAATCTGGCTCTTGCCCTCCATCTGTGTGTATGACATCATCTAGAATCTGAAAACCGCCAATAAGGTTGTATTCACTTTGGGCTGAACTGTATGGACTAAACCTGAAATTAAACCCAGACTAGGCCATGTCAAAACCAGGACTAAAAGATAATTTACCTATTGTGCATGTTTTGGGTTGAGGGGGGAAACCAGAGTGCCTGGAGGAAACACACCCAGACACAGGGAGAACATGCAAACTCCGCACAGAAAGGCCGAGGAGTCGGACTTTTTGTGAGGCAAGAGTGCTATACATATGGCACTATTCGTACGCAAAGATTAAGAAATCACAATACAGACAAATTCAAAACATAAATAATCATAATAAATTAACATTAAAAGAGAAGGGTGCAGAATAAAAACCTTTCAGTCAGCTAAAATATAGAGAAAAATATTCAGCAGATGCAGGTTTAAAGGCAGAGTCCAGACAGGCCCAGAGTGGAGCAGCCGTACACTGTGGTCCTCCAGGCCTCAGGAGGGAGCCGGGGCACTGTGGCTTCATTAGTCAAACTAAAGTAGGACAAAAGTAGCACCTTCACAACTCTACTTCTCCCTATCATCTGTGTGACCTTTACAGTTAGTCCTCTGGAGCAGGCCTATCAAGTTGAGGCCCTCCAAATGATATAATTCAGCCCAAGACCCACCTTCCAAATATTCAAATATGTTCTCACGTCTACTATAGTTAGTCTTGGTTTAGACCTATTTGTTTCTGGGTTAGTACTACTTTAGGTCCTGGTTTGGTTTAGCCCCTGTCCCAGATTCATTACCATGTACGTACCATGCACATATCAAACACGACACAGCTTTCCGGTGTCTTGCCCCTGAACACATTCAAAAGATACAAATATTTCATTTTGCATATATGGCAACAATCCTACTTTTTTATCAATGGATAGGCCTATAGAGTTATGAAAGCGAATAAACAATTTGGCTATTTTCTTAAGAACCAATTTTCAATAAAACCACATATTGTTGATAAAAGTAACAGTATTCTGACAGAGTTGCACCCCAAGTCATTACATTTAAACCACTTTCTAGCCTCTTTCTGAAGCACAGGACCCTCCTCCCCCCTTCTCTTATTCTCTCTCTCTGCCTTTCCTTCTCTCCCCTCCACCGTGTGAGATACGAGCTTGTGAGTTTGATCTCAGACAATTTGCTGCAACATTAATGAAAGCATCAACTCTTATGAATATTGATGAGACATTTTTTTTGGAATCTGCACGTTCCGGAAAGCCCACAGGCAAAACTCCATACGAGACACACATACACACACACACACACACACACACATACAAGTACGCAAAACAAAGATGGAATATTTCACTGACAAATATTGCTTATGAATATTCATCGACGACATGAAATCTGAAATTGTCAGGGCTCCTCGCATTTACGCCTCTAAGCGACCAAACTTCGCCCATTTACACAACCCAACAGACTCATAATGGAGATCTTATGTGGTCATATCAGACGCAGTTGTGCAGTTTTCAAGTTAAATATTAGGATTTGCTTTCAGAACGAACACTTTTATGCACGTATTTAACTGCCTCGACAAATGCTTTGCACTATAGGCTAAACATGAGAACTCTGTTATGCTAAACTGAGCCTTTAACCATGTATCTCACCAAAAGCAAAGGTGCAACTTTCAATAATCCTGCACATTTAGTCTTTTAGTCATTTATGTCCTTCAAAACAATTCAGATTTTTGTTTTATTTTTTATTTATTTATTTATTTATTTATTACAATAATTGCACTTTTTAGGAGTTTTTAACATCCTACAAACTACTTCACTTTTCAATGTGCCAGCAGATGCAGTCCTTGCGCCCTCTGCTGGTGTTTTGTTGTGTTTTTTTTTTTTTAGACAAATTATCGTGGAACTACAAAACTATTCACTCTCATTCATTGACTAGGAGCAAATTTGAAGTGCAATTTCTTTACCGCAGTTTCTTTTACCGTAGTGCGTACTTGTATTTTTTAAGTAGTTTGATTCAATGTTGGATTTAAATGGGTTATAATTATGAAAATAAGTAAACGTTTTTAACTATAAATAACAATAACTGAATTTTTTTTAGTACTGCTTCACTTTTCAGTGTGCCAGCAGATGCGGTCCTTGCGCCCTCTCCTGGGGTTTTGTGGCAATTCATTTATTAGAGGCAAATTTGAAGTGCAGTTTCTTAACCATGACTCAGTACTTTGATTCACTGCTGGATTTAAATGGGTTATAATCATGAAAATAAGTAGACATTTTTAATTTTGTATTGAGCCAGGACAGCTGGACAGGATTCCTTATTCATGCTTTAATAGTTGGTAATTAGTTAGCCTTTCTACTTTACTTTCCATTGATAATCACCTCTTTATAAATTTTCCCAGCATGAAAGACATATCATTTTTGGGACATCTGGTACAAATTGATCAATTCACCCTAATTACTTTGATGTAAATGAACCTAAAAATTGTCTTCCTTTTTCTTATTTCTAACTGTCTAAACTTGTAACTTAGCCGATTTTTTCCCCATGTTGTTCTGTCTGTGGCCTAGAGAGTGAAGTGACCTTTGTAGTACCGTATATTTTTTAAAACTTTGGTTTGCTTAATGAACCTTAACAGTGCATTGCTTAACTTTGCTGGAGGATACGCCATCTGTGTGTCTCCACAGAGATCTTATTGCTTTGCTTAGAATGTTCCATAGCATGGCATTAAACTTGGCTATCTCCATGGAGACAAGCAGGTGGCACCACTGGGGCTAGTTACAACTCAGATCTGTGGAGAGGTGACCCCACCCACATAAACAATGAAAACACCCGTAATTGAATAAATGCAGGATGGATGGAATGAATGGACGTTTATTGCCCTACTGTGGAACATACCAGGCTAAGCAATAACATCACGACAAAGACAAGCAAGCGTGTACCATCCACCAAAAAAGTTACGCAGTGCATGTTTAAAGGGTCTGTACCCGTTTTTTTCATGTATTTGAGTCAAATGTGCCTTTTTCCCCAGTACTGATATATTGTATAAGCAGCTCGAGCTTGAGGTCAAAATAAGTCTGGCGCGTACTTTCTGCATCTAATTATAAAGCGCTGCATTGTCCGAGAATCAGGAAGTGTGCGCTAGCATGCTAGTTGCTGTTAGCATTACAGTGATGGCAAAACACTGTGGAAATCTCTTATAAACTCATCACGGTGAATAATTATGATACTCAGAATGCATAAAGTAAGTGAGGGGCAACTTTGGGCCTGTGCAATCCTTTTAAAATGAACTAGTTCTGTTTTAAGAAACTTCTTTGCTCAGAATTAGATGGTGGTGCTTCTTCAGTGGGCTTTTCCATTGAACATTTGTCACTGTCTTTATACAATAGGTATAATTAATCATGCAATCAATGTAGGCCTGTCCCGTCTCTGTGTGTGAATATGGATCCATTCACTGCTCTGTCTGGCGTTGCTTTTTCACTTCCCCTCATCATTGTTCTCTGCTCCAGTGTGAGGTACCAGAGACACATGGATTACTGAAGCTTACAGTGTACAGAGTTGTTTTTTTTTTTTTTTTACAAGGGCAGTAAAGTGGCTTCTATTAATACTTTGCAGTGACATGACGCTGCGGGGGACTGCATGTATGCCTATGGCGGAATGTTCAGCAGTTACCATAGCGACACAATGCACACGCAATACGTTTTTAGATGGTCTGAAAACCATCAACCTGTGAGCAATACAAGTGTCCATGGTCCCGTTGAGGTGTTTGGTTTTCAACAAAAAAGGTGAGAGTGACTAACTGAAAGACTGTTAGCTAACGCTCGCTAGCTTGTGGCTGTGATGTTAATTTGAGAAGTACAAAGTCGGCCTGTTGTACTTCCTGCCAAGTCAGTTCTGTATGGTCAGATTGTGTTAAAACAAAGGCTAGATTAAAGTCTATCTTGGGCAACAGAGTTTCAGACAGAGCAGTGCCTCTAGTTAGCTTCACTCCCCCAGGGAATATTGATGACATCAGCTGCAAGTATCAATTGGTGTTTTTCACATTCTACAATGTGATGATGTCATATTGCCAGATGGGAAGCAAGAGACAGTTTTGCCTATTAATTAAATGCGATTGTGCTTTTTTATGAATGATCTATAATTGGGCTTAAATCAGTAATAGTAAACACAGATGTGCTTGATGAACAGTTTTAGATAATATGATGTTACTGGGTAAAACGGTACAAGAATGGACATGTGCTTTTGTTTAAAAATACAAAATATTACTTTTACCTCAAGTGTGTCTTCCTTCATTCCTGTTGCTTTAACAGTGATTTTGTGCAGTATGCAGATCTAGTAGTCAGTATAGTCTCTCTCCATGTAAACGTCCAAACGACTTCCCCTGTCTCTGGCCCAAAGTCACTAACACTCATAGGCTGCGTTCACGTATTAGAAAGATGACGTCATAATTTCATATGGAGGGTTAGGGCCTGTATAACTCTATGGGGGATTCACTGTGTTTTAAAACAATATCCAAACTTAAACGTGAAGTCCTTTCAATGGACAACAATCACATCTTTTGGGAATTGGCTCCACAGACTTGCCATATTAATCTTACGGCGTGAAGTCCTTTCAATGGACAACAATCATTTCTTTTGGGGTTTAATGATGGCACCACTTTCTGAAGCTATTGTGAAAAATAATTTCACTTTTGTTTATTTATACTGACAGAGAAGACTTTTAACATTGTGCCAGTTTTTGTTTTATTTGGATAGGCCCAGTAATTACAGAGATATTAATTATAAACCAGATCAACAGATCTGTAATCTGATAGTTAAACAGGTTCTGTCAACTGCTTGTGTCCTTGGTTTACCTGGAATGTTCCACAGTATGGCATTAAACTTGCTTATCTTCGCGGAGACAGCACCAGGCCAAGTTACAGGTCAGATCTATGGGGAGGTGGACCCACTTTTAGTTAGAATGCATGTTTATCATTGCCTTTTTGATAGATATGTGTAATGCCATATTGTGGAACATTCCAGACAACACAATAACATCTCCATGGATACAAGCAGGTGGCAGATGCCCTCACCAAGTTCCATAGTGCACTTTTTAAACTATAGGCATTGTAGAGTGTTGTGTTGTTACTTATTAAACTTGCTTATCTTCGCGGAGACAGCACCAGGCCAAGTTACAGGTCAGATCTATGGGGAGGTGGACCCACTTTTAGTTAGAATGCATGTTTATCATTGCCTTTTTGATAGATATGTGTAACGCCATATTGTGGAACATTCCAGACAACACAATAACATCTCCATGGATACAAGCAGGTGGCAGATATCCTCACCAAGTTGTCCGTAGTGCACTTTTTAAACTATAGGCATTGTAGAGTGTTGTGTTGTTACTTAACTCCTATTGGCTATAAGAATTAGTTGACATTTCAGATAAATGTATTTTTTCATTTTTCGTAGTCTGTGTTTGCAGCCAGCTGGTCTGTGCAGATAAAGCTCAGGTTTACTCATATGTGTCCACCCTCAGAGTTTAAACACAGCTTTCAACATAGCTGCTGATAAGAGAAAGGCTAAAATGGGCCATAGAAACAATGACAATACCAATGTAGAATGTAGGCTAATGATCCCGGTGGCTTTTATATGAGAAAAGATTCAATTATTCCCCGCAAAAATAGTTCATTAAGGCGTAATTAGAACAAAATAACTTGTGCAAACTCATTTTCATTCCCTCGTTTTACCCAACCTCATTTTGGAAAGAGTCTAGTCTAGTTTGGAAAAATGTTGCTGGCGGTTTTCCAAGCTAACAGTGTAAAGCCTTTTCTACGGCTTATCCCAGATTGTGTCAACCAAGCGCAGTTCTACCATCAATCTCCGCTTAAAGAAGACATATTGTGCTTTGGTCTGCCATAGTTATAATCTATGACACCTGTGGATCATTGTGTTGTAATTCGGATATTTTTAATTGCAATATTGAGCTAAAACGACTTAATAAAAGAAACAAGTCCATCAGGAGCCAACGTCTTGGCATGTCATGATAATTACTATATTGACTTAACGCTCAATACATGGCAGCTAGAAAGATATATTTTCGGCTCAATATTTATCATGTGTACATTTTTTTTTGCAATAATGGGGAGATTTTTGTTATTTTTGATGACTGTCTATTTTAAAATACCTTGAGTGGGTAAATGAGAAAGCAGCTGAACAATTAAAAACATGAAATATTGAGCTAAAACGACTTAATAAAAGAAACAAGTCCATCAGGAGCCAACGTCTTGGCATGTCATGATAATTACTATATTGACTTAACGCTCAATACATGGCAGCTAGAAAGATATATTTTCGGCTCAATATTTATCATGTGTACATTTTTTTTTGCAATAATGGGGAGATTTTTGTTATTTTTGATGACGTCTATTTTAACATTTTTTTTTGCAATAATGGGGAGATTTTTGTTATTTTTGATGACTGTCTATTTTAAAATACCTTGAGTGGGTAAATGAGAAAGCAGCTGAACAATTAAAAACATGAATTAAAAGCTCCAAAAAGTCGATTTTGCGCTATGTCTCCTATCAAAATGATGGATGGCTTTTTTTATTCATGCTTAGGGGGATGCTACACTTGTTCAAATATACATGTTTATTCTTGTTTTCTAACTAAATATAACATGCAGACTGCAGAGTGGTGCCTCTAAACACACTTTGTTCACATACTCGCCTCTGTTTTGCCTTGGCATTATAATGGGGCCTTTGGGGCTGGTTCACTGTCTGCATTAAACATGTCTTTTCCATGTTCTTCAAACCAGTACAGTACTGACATCATGTGAAGCAGGAAGCCATAGTAATATCTGACATCTGTCTACATGGATCATCTATTTGCATGCGCGTTGGCTTTTGAAGTTAAAATTAAACTGAGTGAGATGGACTATTCAGACTGCAGTGTTAGTTATTCCAGTATTGTTCTTAAGCTCTACGTCATTGGATATTTCTGCCAGGCATCCACATGAAATGTGCCGGGATCACTGATGGAGAATATCTGAAGTGTGGGAAGCATCAATACATTTCTTTGATCAAAAACACACAAGAATAATGTATATAGCATGAAACGTGCTGTAGTCGTGTCAGTGTTCGTAATTTAAAGGGGCTATGCAACAAGTGGAACGTATGCCGTCTGCTTGTCTCCTGCTTGTCTAGAATGTTCCACTGTCATACACATAGCCTGTATATATAAATGGACAGCGCTAACCCGCTAGCTGCCGTGTTCCAAATAGGAAGTGAGCATGGGTGCACTTCCGGCTTCAATTCACTTTTTATTGAAAAACTGCTGGCTCAGGCTCGTCATTTTGGTCTTAAAATGTTTGTATTAATCCGCTCTACATGATCCTGATATTTTTATTTTGCTATTTTGTTCATAAGTCAAGATATGAACGTTAATAACAGACCGATGGGGCGCCTTCTTTCCCCAAGGTCGCTCCCACTAGCATTAGCAACAGGTTTGAATGACAGCACTGCTAAGCGCCCGCTCCCTGCTAAACCAGCGGTACGGGCGGGAACGGGCGTTACCTTCCACAGTATGGCATTAAACTTATCTATCATGGAGAAAACCAATTGTTGACAACCCCAGGCCAAGTTACGGGATCTGAAGAGAGACAAGCCCTCACAAAGTAAGATGTTTTTGTGGCAGTAACACCTGTACAAACATAAATGCAAGATATACTTGTAATGCCATACCCCGGAATCTTCCAGGGAACCAAAAATAAAGCAAGAGGCTTCTTCAGTCCAGAACTAAAGAAGCCTCTCGGATATTCCAAAACTTTTATCCAGTTGACATTAAAATTTTCTTTTGAAATGGAACCTAACTGGACAACTGAAGCATTACACAGACCTCCACTAGAAAAGTTACATAGTGCACCTTTAATTTTATGTAGATATTAAGAGTGATGACGATAAAAAATGAATGAATGTTATTTAAGGCTGTTAAGGATTTATATGGGACAACAGGAGAAAGGAGAAGCTAGTGCGTGAATGAGTTAACTGAAGATTTGATATTTTTTGGTATTTACATGTAAAAAGGCAGATTAAACTCATGATTGACAAGTTTAATCTGTCTTTTTGCTTTTGCCACCGCCCCTTTAAATCGACTGATCCACTGGTTAGACGTGTCTTTAGTCAACCAAGAATTTGTTTAGTGGACGACAGCCCTACAGTTATTTTAACAGCTACAATTATTTTGTGACCTGAAGAATCACAAATAATGGTTAATAAACTTCTTTGAGCTGCAGGCGTTGATATTCAAACAGCAACTGGGAGTAGATACCACCAGATGAAGTCTTGCACCTCTGTATAACAATGCAGCCAGCTCATTTGTATTGACTGGGCCACTCAGCATTCCCTTTAGTCCATTGAGTGAGTGACCTTCATCTAATCATGAGAATAATCCGTGTTCTAACTACAAAACTGCAGCAACTACTGTTTGTAAACTGAAGGTGCATTCAGTTAAAGGGGACCGTACCATCTGGTCTGGCCCGGACCACATTTTGACACTATTTTTGGAGTCTGTGTGGGTATTTTTTCAAGCACTCATACATGTGCAACCATATTTTTTTTTAGATATTTATGTGAGGTGCGCACAATTTCAGAGAAATTAGATGCTTGCAGTTAACTTTTTGCATTGAATGTATTTAATCGAGTAATAACCCCTCTGCTCCTACAGCAGCAGTCTGTGTGGGATCTTGTGCAGGGTCAGTGTTGGGTCTGTGTGGGGTCTGTGTGGGGTCTGTGTGAGGTCTGTGTGAGGTCTGTGCGGGGTCTGTGTCTATAGGAGCCCTTGAAGCTGAGTATAGACAGTATCTGTCCAGGTCTCGCCTGAGGCTTAAGTTCAATCACCTTTTTGTTGTAATAAAAAGAGGCTCAGATGTGACACTGCGACATGGCTCCATACATCCTGCACATGGCTCCATACATCCTACACACTGCTGTCTGTAAGTCCTCGTGTAAGAAAGTGATATTCTTCTTTCTTTTAGACAGCACTGTTTGAGCCCCAACAGTTGTTTTGACAGGCAGAAGGAGCCCTGTGTGCTACCGGTGTGATGATGAGTTCAGGCACGTTGCGTAACTTTTTAAACTACAGCACCGCTTAGCTATATGTTTTTCACTGTTGTGGACTAGTTTTTATTGAAATTGAAAGAAATCTATTTAAACAACAAAATAGAGATGAAATATCTGTTAAATGGCTGAGAATGTGATTTAATGGAGTCATTTAGTGGCTGCAGTGTTAAATATAAACTTAAAGAGTGGATTTTTTATACAGACGATATTGAAGGAGACACGTCACACTTTTTCAATGCGGTGTACGATATTATCGTCATATCACCCAACTTTAGTTTCTTACAATAAACAGTGTACTTGATACTGTCATTTTTGCATATATTTCAGTCATCAATGTTGTGTTTTCTGTAACAGCAACATAGTAAGGAAGTTTATAACCTCAAAAAATCTGCCTTCAGTTGCTGTTGTGCTGTTGCGGTTAAACATCTTGACCACTTGTACCAGACTAGACATCTCTCTCTCCTTCGCCATCTCCTCTCTCTCTCTCTATCTCCTCTTCTCTCTCTCTCCCTCTCCTCTATCTCTCTCTGTCTTCCTCTCTCTTTCTCTTTCCATCTCCTCTCTCTCTCCCCCTCTCCTCTATCTCTCTCTGTCTGTCTCTCTCTCTCCTTCTCCCCCTGCATCTCTTTCTGCCTCTCCATCTCTCTCTCCATCTCCTCTCTCTCTCATCTCTTCTCTCTCTCATCTCTTCTCTCTCTGTCTCTTCCTCTCTCTCTCTCCCTCCCCTCTATCTTTCTCTGTTTGTCTCCCTCTCGCCATCTCTCCTCTTTCTCTCCATCTCCTCTCCCGCTCTCCCCCTCTCCATCTCTCTGTCTGTCTCTCTCTCTCTCTCTCTATCGCTCTCTCGCTCCTCCACCTCCTCCTCTCCATCCCGTCTCCTCTGTGTCACTGAGCAGAGTGTGGGTTGCAGTGCGCTGACACAGGTGGCAGCTCCACACTATTCTCATCAGGCCTTCCAGACATCAGATGAAAAATCTCTCCTTCTCTCTCTCCATCCCGCGGCCTCCTTCACTGCTGTAATGTTTAGCTCTCCTGCCCTGTCACAGCGCACATGATGAGGAATGGGAGAGAGGCTTATGGGCTGTGCTAGCTTGACAGAGGAGAGGGAGAGAGGATGTTGAACGAGAGAGAGGGGAGAGTGGAGGCAGGAGAGGGTAGGAGAGGAGAGAGGGGGAGTGGAGGGAAGAGGGGAGAGAAAAGGAGGGGGGAGAAAAGCGGAGAGGGGATCCAGGGTTGTTCGTATAGGTGGGTTTTTGCTTCACAGTGGAGGCATAATCACAGGTGTAGGATAGACATGTTTGTAGAAAAGTGCAGTGTTTTGGTGCTGTTTCACTGTGAGGTTTTTGACGGGGAAAAGCCTTGTATCTTCCTGATCTGAGTGGATGTACAATACTGTCTCTGTCCTAAGCTTATTCGTCAGTTTCTATAGAATACCTTGCTTTTTTACCTTCAAATTCATTTTGGTTAGATTTGAGTGCGTTTTACAGCAAACACGTTTTTTATGGTCTTAGTTTTGTTTTGTCTCAGACTCAAGCCCACGTGGATTCTTGTCTCGGACTTGATGTCTGACACTTGATGAGAGAAAGATTTTATTACAGTCCCTAATCGTGACTAGTCCACTATACAAAATAATTGCAGTCATATTTTTTTGATAATTGTAATCGTTCACTGGACTCTAAAACACATATCAAAAACATCTTTTATTACGAAGACGGCAGTTATTAAATCAAAATGTAAAAAAATAATTAGCAATTTTCTATTTAGAAGCCTTCCGTCTCCATATTTCCACCTGTATTTGGTTGATAATGATGATAATTAATCGTCAGTTGCAGCTTTAGTAACGAAAGAATCCAAACTCATGCTGTGCCTGCGCAAAATACTGCTAATAAAAGTATGAGAGTCCTTTTGTACTTGTCAAAGATGGTCTTGATTTGGTCTCGAAGGGTCTCGTTATTAGTCTTGTCTCTGTCTTTGAACCCTGCGGTCTCAGACAGGTCTCGATTAGTGCGTCCTTGAGTACAGCACTAGTTTTGTGGCCATCTGACTGTTTTATATGCGTGTGACTACGGCTTTGTCTGGATGTCCACCCCCACCCTCTAGTGCGCTCATTCACAGAGCGATTGGGACACGCAGCTCACTACACTCGGGTCACGTAACTCTGGGTCTGGATGAAAAACAGTCTAAAGTGTAAACTCTGATAAACCTTGATTTCTGTCATAAATCATCAGATTTGACTGTCACACACATATTTATGGACTAATAATAATCATACGTGTTTTTGTCAAGCTGGAGCTCATGTAAAAGGATTGGATTATTCTTTTTTTATTTGAGATGTGGAAATTATTGCTCTGTTAACAGCTCAAGCCAAGGTAAGCGGCTAACGCTAGCAACTTTGTACATCAACGGCGCTTTTATCTGTTTTCATTCAGTCGTGTTGTGTCCATTTAAAGACGTGTTGTCGCGCTGTGCATTGTGGTCTACATTGCTCAGTCTAGTTATCACTGATGCCCACTACTTTTCAAGGTGCATTATGGGACATTTTGAGTGCACTATTTTCTCACCAGCTGGGCGTTCGAACAGCACTAAAAATGGCCTGACCCTAAATAGTGCCCTAACTAGGGAATAGTGTGGACTTTCGGACACAGCCCCGGTTGTTTTTTATGTAGAATTTGATTACATGCAATTAATTCTTCCAAGCTTGTGAACCGTGCATTTTACTACATCTCTCCCTCCCCTGTTGCCCAGTTGTACAGTCTAAAAATACAGCCGTGGCCCTGAATGTTTTCTTAACATCTGCTTCCTCCTCCCCTCAGAGCCTTGTTTTTTTAATGTTGCTTCATCAAATATTGGTGTGAGCAGACGACAGCTGTGACTGAGGTACACGTTTTGAAGTTGTCCATGTCCATGTCCGACCATCTGTCCAGGTCATTCTCTTCGATGTGAGAAGCGTTTGGCTCAAAAGTTTTCCTGGATGGAAAATTGACCTCTTCACCGATGTGTCTCTGAGTGTTACAAGTTAAAGCCAGGGGGCGCTGTACCTGATTTCCACTGTCTTAAAAACATAAAAAGCAGAACTAGGTCATTTTAAACTATTTGCAGTGGTCCAAAGTTATTCCTCAGTTACCTTACGCATTCAGAGCATCCTAGTTATTCACAGCAATGAGTTTATAAGCGCAAATCACAACTTTCAGAGATGACAGTAAAGTTTTGCCCTCATGGTAAATCTCATGTTGTGGTGTCTGAGTCGACAGGTCTGGGTTTGTGTAATGGAAAAACACAAATTGCAGCAAGACCACATTACTGTAGTGTAATGAGCCCCACTCCTGCATGTGTGGAGAGATAACATGTTTATAATGAGGCTGTCCTTGCCATATACTGTATATACTGTAGTTTTAATGCTTGAAAATGTGATATCGGTGGTTAGCCAAAGGACAGCTGGTTCAAAACTGAGTGCATACTGTTGTCGTGTTTTTGGGCAAGTCACTTTTTTCTCTTTTTTCTGTACAGTGTTGAATTATATTCTTGGATGTAACCTGTTTGCCATAAACCTCAAAGACTCCACTGTTTTTTTTTTTTTGTTTTTTTTTTTGTTTTTTTAAGAGGAGGTATATAATAATAACGTTAATAATAATAATAATACGTTTCACTTTCATTTTTGAGCTCACTCCCTCTTCAGAGCGCTATCACAGTAAAATCGGCAGGTTTGTGAAGTTACAGTGTATTGTTTTGTATCCTGCTTTTGTATATTTATGGAAAACTGTCGGGTAGCGTTTGTGCTAGACTACTGAATCATGCATGGATGACATCTAAAACCTCCTCAGGCATGTTTTTGATGAGGGAACAATGTTATAACATGGTGGAAAGCTCTTCAAACATATGCTATACGTTTGTCCTGGTTTGTTCCTGGCTTTAGTCCTGGCTTGGTCCTGGCTTTAGTTCGCTTTTATCTGGATGTTGACTTGGTCCTAGTCATGGTCTAGTCACTGTTTAGCACCAGTTTTGATGCGCGGTGCGTGCAAGTGTCAACACAGTTAGAATTCTATGTCTGTGTCCCAGCATTATACGAACTACCAAATGTTTACTTCATGGTGTCTGACTCTACATGGCTGTGTTGTCATCACAGAAAAACACTTTGAACAGATGTCTGGTTGCTATAATAGTGTTGATCCATTACAATGTTAATGTGTGGACTTGTATTGCTTTTGCACCAGGCCTCTCCGTCTCCTCACTGAGCAAACCCGGGCACATAGACAGGCTACAGTCGTTTAGATGAGAGATGAGTCCTGCACTTTGTAGTCTGTACAAAAATCTATGTAACCACGCAGTTTAAATAATTGAGAAATATATCAGGTTGCTGAGCGGCTCGAGACGGAGAGTGAGCAGAGTTTGGGGCAGTTTATGGGGGTAGCGGTGATGGTAGAAAGTAGTGTAGTCATGATACAAAAATTGGAATGTGATTTTCAACATTAAATCATAGTACTTTCTTTTATATTACCATGTGGCCTTATATCTGTGTGATCCATCAGTAGTATTGATACCTGCTCAAAGAATATCTAGCTTATATCTGTGTGATCCATCAGTAGTATTGATACCTGCTCAAATGAATATCTAGTTTCGATACTAGTTTTTGTATCGATTAGTATCTGATTTTTCGATACTTTTGACAACTCTAGTGTAAGGAGACAGAGACGGGAGAAAGTGAAACATTTGAGACAGGCTGAGAAAAGTGACACATCTAAAAGAACGATGCATTTTTGAGTGTTGACAGCAAATCTGTAAAAGACGGACGAGTGGCAGCCGGGACAAGAAGAACTTTGCTGTCACAGTGTTGCTAAGATATGTTCATTTGTCCATCATACTGTTTTTGTTGGCGAAGCTTAATAAAAAATACTTGATGATGACCTATAGGCGCAATATGCAACCTTTAGTTCAGTAGAGATTGGCATTTCCAGACTGAAATTATCCACATGATTCTAGTGAAGATGTATGGAGTTTAAAAACATAGTGGAGAACTTCCTGTATTACCACATGACATCACAAGGTGTAACCATAGACTGGATAAAGAAGTGATGGACTCAAAAGCGCACCCACCTTAATTCCTATTTGCCGGCTAGTGCATTAGCTATGTCCAGCTATTCGTTGGTTTCAGCTTCCTGTATATTGGTGACATTTTGAGGACTTCTCACCATTCGGCACGACGCTGCCAGGTTCTGGGACCGGCGCCTGTGTGAATGGAGGTCACCGCTGAGTGTTCTTGTACCCAGCAATTCACTGGGATCTATGTGTGAATGGGGCGTACTACCCAGATAGGCTCTATTTCACGTGAAGGCTTGACTAATTGTAAACAGACTTCTCCGACAGTGCTAAGGATCGTACCTGTACCTCCTGCGTGCCTCCTGTCTCCTCACATTCATTTGGTGATTAAATAGAGTCTGAGACAAATAAACCATCTCTGTGCGTGCTGTGGGGAGTGCTGCTTTTGTACAGTGTGTAGCACAGACCCAGAGGAGGCCCAGCAGAGCGGCCCTTTAATGGGACAGCACCAGCCGGGACCATGCGCTCACCTGGGGACAGAGAGGAGGAACAATGCAAAACATAATCTGTATACTAAGATTTGACTTGAAACGTACAATTATTTACCAGTGGAATAAGTCTTTCTGTCTTGATTCAAACAATATAAGATTTAGTTTCTTTTTTTAAGTGCAAAGAGTTATTGTTTTTCTTATCTTTAGTGTAACAAGGTGTATGTTCCAATTTTAAAGGGCCCATATTACGCCATTTTCTGATCTATGTTATAATGTTGTTTCCTCATCACAAACAGACCTGGAGTTGTGTTTTGTTTCATTCACATGTTTAACACACAAACCCTGTGTATTTAGGCTGAGTTTTTCTCTCAGACTGAAAGCAGTCTGTTCCACCTTGTGATGTCATAGACACATGCAGGAAGTGTGCCACTGTGTTTTTGCAGTCCATACACCTTCACTAGAATCATAATTTCAACCAATCTCTACTGAACTAAAGGTAAAAGGAGCTGTTAACTTGAAAACTACCGCTTCATGACATCACAAAGTGGGACAGAGCATTTTGAGCTTTAAAGATGTAGACAAACTAATAATACAGGATTACTTAAACATGTGCGAATGAAATAGCAAAAGACGAAGTCTAAATCTGTCAACTGGACAAATTGTTTTAGGAGTGAAGACGTTTCGCTGCTCATCCAAGCCACTTCTTCAGTTCTAGTCAGATTGCTGGTGGACACTGCCTTATATCTACCTGAAGGGAGGGGGCTAACTACACTGAAACTGTAAACACCTATTGTCTCCAGTTTCAGCCTAACGACCTATTCAACCTTTAACGACCCCGAATGAAACAAAACACAACTCCAGGTATGTTTTTGATTATTTAATTGCCACTGAATTTTGGACAGAATTTGCAGTGTTGGTGACATAGAGGGATTGTGTTTTAGAACTTAGCGCTACTTGTCTTTAAAACTGTTGTTCACAAACTGCCAGTTAAATGGTGTGAATCCATGATAAATAGTTAGCACTCGTTTTATCCCACCAAACCAAGGAACAAATAGAAAAACATGAAAACCTGTCATATGCACTTTGAAGAAACTGCTATTACTGCTACTTGTATTGTCTATCCAAAAAGAAGCGTATTTTTTTTTATTTTATCACCATGGTGGTATTGGAGCCAGTATTGGTTGTGGAGTCTTTTCCTTGGATTAAAATCAATCAATCTTTTTCTAGTATTAAAATCACAAAGTTTGTTCAAAACTTCCTCCATGAGTTTTTCCTGGTTGCAGTTGTTTACCATCGCAGCTCTGTTCTAACCACACTGGACATTTGGAGTGACCCTGGTGAACTTTGGCTGTTTTTCTGAAGCTTCCCTGAATCCAAAATCTGGCACAACTTAATAATATATTTAATCTGTCCTAAGTTAGTATAAAGTTTTTTGTTAAACATTTCCTGAATATTACAAATTTGTGTCATCAGTTGCATAGTTCACAAATAAAATAGAGAAGTTGCCAGATCCTGCCAACTTAAATCAGTTTTCAGTTAATACATAAGGACTCTGCATGATGTGATGTATATGACAGTTAATGGCATCCTCAGCTCAGTTTAGATTTTTTTAACCAGTAAGAACAACTTTTGCCTTTACTTTTTATAGCAGTCGTATTATTATATATAGTATTAAATATACCGACCTGTTAACCTTCATTGTGGAAAATGTATATCATTCTTGAACCATTTCTCAGTTTGGACTATAAAAAGTTGAGCGAGTTGCATAACCCTTTTTATATAGAAACCTAATTTTGCCATGTCAGCTGAATGTATGGGTAACTTTTGGATATAATGAACACAAATGATGACCACTATTCAGTTATGTATTGCTTCACACACTGATTTCACACATAGACTGTATATATAAATGGACATTGCTAACTGCTGCGTTCCAAATAGGAAGTGATGGTTTCACATGACATCACAACATTCTATAGGCCAATCATTTTAAAACAAATGGGGGCAGCTAAAATATCATAATATAATAATAATATTGTTAAAATGCAGATTTCTGTAGTAAAGCAGTGGGTTCTGGGATCTAGTCATGATTAGAAAAAAAAATCACCATTCATTTTTGGGATATTTCATGACAACTTCCCCAAATCATTGGGGAAAGTTGGCTCTTGCTTCCCCTAAGTTTAAATCAAGAAAAAATACAAAATGGATCTATGTAACACATTTTCAGGAGCCTGTGATCAATACGAGCATGTTCAGGGAGCGAGTTCATGGTCTCATTTAGGTGTTTGATTTTCAACAAAAAAGGTGAGAGTGACTAACTGAAAACCTGCTGGCTAATGCTAGCTAGCTTGTGACTGTAAATGTTATTTGAGAAGGACTTGTTTAACAGAGCATGCCAGCTCAGATTAAATTCTAAATTGAGTCACAGAGCTTCAGACAGAACACTGCCTCTAGTTAGCGTCACCTCCCCCCAGCTAACGTTGATGACATCAGTATCAGTAGTGCAAACTGGTATGTAATGGTCCGAAGTAGCTTTACAGAATCCCATCTCATTTTATGTCCAAACATTAAGTAAGAATTGTCAGTTTTTATACGCAGGCAGGGGCTTGTCAGCTAATAACCACATGATTCTGCTGTGGATAATTAAGTTTTCATTAGATAAAGCAGACATTAAACGTGACAGCCCAACCAATGGAGTCACGGCGACCGAAATAAGCGTGTAATGTCGACGCCATCATGTTTTATTAAGTTGGATCGGAGACGGGAGCGGATGTTGGCTGATATTTGAGGCAGATTGGTGGGACTTTTGGATGGGCTGTGAGTTACATCAGCA
>KN478985.1:0-50628 GCA_000787095.1 Periophthalmodon schlosseri | reverse complement strand
CTGCCCCGGCCCCCCCCCCCCACCCCCGTACCTGTCTGAGGATAGGTACTTCTCCTGTGATCTCCTCCTCCTCATATAGCCTTTAATCATCGCTGCTTTCTCTCTCTCTTTCTCTTTCTCTCTCTCTGTTTCTCTCTCTCTCTGTCTCTCTCTCTCTCTTTCCAATCACCCATCCCTCTATCTTGCTCCCCCCTCTCTCTCACTGCATTCCTCTCTCTCCTTCTTTCTCCCTCACTTGCCTTCTCTCTCTCACTCTATCTCTCCAATCATACACCCACCTCTCTCTCTCTCTCTCTCTCTCTCTCTCTCTCTCTCTCTCTCTGTGTCTCCTGCCTTCCATCTCTCTCTCTCATCCCAGGCTCTATCTCTATCCCCACATCTATGTTGCCTATTCTCTTTCTCTTCTCTGTTTTTATCTTTTCTCACTTCTCCCACTCTCTCTCTCTCTCTCACTTTCACTTTCTCTCTTACTATCTCATGCTTACTCTTTTATTTTACCTGAGCTGTGTTGTCTTTATTTCTTTGAATCTGCTCAGTATCATGCAGCGGTTATGAATACCACCAGTTTTTGTGTTATCGCTTTGCCTGATACAATGTCCCACACTGTGGCATTTAAATTATCCAAAGCCTTATGAGCGAGCTCACCTAATGTAGAGGATGTGACCGGACCTGTAACTTGGCACTTTTATGTCCATAGACCGTATAAAGAAGTGGACTAAGGGAGTGTGAAGGCACCTTTGTCTGTTATTAATGTTCATATCTTGATTAACAGACAAAATAGAGAAATAAAAAACCCCAGGATCATGTAGAGCGGGTTAATACAAAAAACTTTAACACCAAAATGAAAAGTCTGACAGCAGCAGTTACGGAAAGAGGGATGACAGTTTTTCAATAGAATGTCAATTGGAGCCGAATTGGAGTCGATGGAGCCGGAAGCGCGCCCATGCTCACTTCCTATTTGGACAGTTTTAATTCTACACAAATTTTGACTGACAGGATTCAGTTTCTCATCTTCATCCTTTCCTCTCTGCTGCTTTTCACTTTCTCCTTTTTCTCCTCTTCTTCCTCCTCCTCCTTCCTCTCCCCCGCTCCGTTCTGGGCACTGATCGGGCGCCATATTGGCCCAGGCTGGTGGTCGATGAGTTTGGCCGTGATTAGCCTCCGCGCGCATACGAGCTAGCTAACCCTGTGTACGGCCGCGCACTCGGACCTGTTGGTTGGCCTGTAGATTGTAGATTGGGTCATCAGAAGTGCTCGGAAAGGGCTGGTTAGGCATCCCGGTCACAGCGTGGCGTTGGCCGCACCCGGTGCCAGGATTGCCGTAGTCGTGCGGAGAACGAGAGGTCCTGTGGCGTTACACTCCTCGACATGGACAAGCTCGAGTACGGAGCGGGAATGGACCTACGCAGAGGGTCAGGGATACGAGCAGTGGGCGGGGTCAGAACATTAGCCAGAAAACATGAACACCCTCCAATAGGCTCTTTATAAATACATTAATATAATCGCGGTTGGGTGTATTTCTTGCTGTTTTTAAAGGTAATAGCAGTAACATGTGCTTCTACTGCTTTAAAAACATCAGTGCCATTACGGCTGAGCCAGAGATGCCATTAGCGGTCATAAACTGAGGACACATCTTATCATTTTACAAACTGGTTTTCGTCGTAGGATCTGGCAACCCATTCTTTGGATAATTGCTGCTTGGAAAATGTGTGGCTTTTATCTTTGGTCGCTACATTGGCGTATCCGTGAGAGTTACAATTATTAAAGGTGCACTATGTAACTTTTCTGGTCGAGGGTCCGCCTCTGCTCGTTTCCATGGAGATGTCTGGGTAAACCCTAGTCGTCCAGGTATGTTCTAGTGCAAAAGAAAATTGAAAGCTGTAAAACTGGACAAACATTTTTTGGAGTGAATATATTTTGTCTCCTTACAGATGTTGTTGCATTAAAATTGTCAATCTCAGAATGCCACCAGACCTAGTTACTGGAGGTCAGATCTGTGGAGAGGCAACCTCGCTGACAGTCAAAATGCATGTTTTTAAGGTATTTTTGACAATTAAAACACCTGTTATTGAATAAATGAAAGATAGATATACGCTTAATGCCATAGTGGGGAACATTTACATAACACAACGTTTCCATAAAGGCAAGATGGCAGACCTCCAACCAGAAAAAAGTTGCATAATGCGTCTTTAAAAGAAAAAAAACAGCAATTTTAAGAATATCATGATTATTGACACCGCAAACAAACAAACACACTCTCTTTTGATAACTTACAATGTGGAAAACTGTATTCGTTCAAACTTTCAGACTAGAATCATTTTACAATCAGATTTTTATGTTTGGTGTTTTTATCTTGCTTCTATAGTTTGTTGCAGTTGCTTGTAAAACGCTTACAATTACTATGCCAGCTATCAGCACAATTATCTGTAAAATCGATTCAAACTTGAAATCCTCTCATTGCAAACCGTCTCTTCTGCATCTTAAGAGTTCTATCAACCACTTTAAGTTCCAATCTGTCAGAGCAATTGTATTCTGTAACCTTTTAGAAGAAAGCAAATATTGACTTTTCGTTTCAAAAATCCAAACTTTAGTATTTATGAGAAGTGAGGTTATGAGTCACTGGTTTTCTCTGTCAAATCTCTTTGTTTCTCCATCTCCGCTCTCAGTCAAAGAAACAAATCTTATTTACTTTTCAGGATTTGGCTTGAACAATTGATCTTAGAAGTTACAGTGACTCAGTTTGATCAATTAGACATCCAAAACTGAGTAACTGAAGGGGCTGGGTTCACATGACGTCACATTTTAAGCTGGAGGAGTCAAACTTCTATGGTGGAATTTGCTGTTTAGCTGTCAGACTGTAGCTTTGTTGACCCGGTTAATGGTTAATGTCTCTGTAATTACTGGGCCTATCCACATGAGCAAATTAACCAAAGTGGATTATTTTGGGTGTGGGAAGTCTGGGAGTCCCTGCTGCTCCTGCGACCCAGCCCCGGATATGTGTAAGAAAATGGAAGGACTATTTTCTTCCATTACATCTATTGAAATGACTTAAAACTCAAGGTTCATATGCCTGGTTGGTGAACTCCCCGAGTCTAATGTGAATAAATGTGGATTTCTTCTTTAGTTATTCCTTTCAAAAACAGTGAGTCAGTTCAACAGACGTAGCTAACAAACAGAAACTGTAAACAAATAGGTGTGTTAGTTTCAGTGTAGTTAGCTCCTCTCCTCAGACAGATATAAGGCAGTGTCCAGCAGTGATCTGACCAGAACTGAAGAAGTGGCTTGGATGAGCAGCGAAACGTCTTCACTCTAAAACTTTTGTCCAGTTGACAGAATTGATTTTTTCTTTCGCACTTCTTTATGTGTCCAGTTTTGTGAAACTTTCTGAATCATACCGTGAAGTGACAGCAACACAAAACTTATTTTGGCTTCTATTATTCTCACAATTATTTTTTCAGAATTTTTATATTTTATATGAAAATAATGTGACCTGTAAAAATGATTATTATCAATTAACTAAACCTTTTTTGTTTGATAATGTCTCTCAAAAACAGTGAATCACCCATGTATTTGTGTAGAGCGTCGCCCTTAATACTACGACATCAGATTCTACAATGTCATGAACCAACCCTTGAACACAGCCTGTGGATAAAGCCTGTTTTGCCCTTAAAGTGGCTCTGGGCCAAATCAGTGCTTTCAACCTTATTGCTGGGTTTCAGGCGACATCACAACATTCTATAGGCCTAGAATATTTGAAACAGATGGAGAACAGATAAAATAATAATTGTTAAAGGTCCCATTTTACACTATTCTCTGATCTATGTTATAGTGTTGTTCCGTCATCACAAACATACCTGAAGTTGTGTTTTGTTTCATTCACACATGTTTAACACACAAACGCTGGATATTTAGGCTGAGAGTTCTTCTCTCAAACAGAAAACACTCTGTTCCACCTCGTGATGTCATGTGATAATACAGGAAGTGCTCCACTGTGTTTTTAAACTCCATACAATTTCACTAGAATCATTTGGATAATTTCAGCCCTGGAATTGCCAATCTCTACTGAAGAAAAACTAAACGGTAGCTGTTAACTTGAAAACTACACCCTCATGACATCACAAGGTGGAAGAGAGAGCATTTTGAGCTTTGGAGATCTAGACAGACTAATAATAAAGGGTCACTCAAACATGTGTGAAACAAAGCACATTTTGAGCTTTGAAGATGTAGACAGACTAATAATAAAGGGTCACTCAAACATGTGTGAAACAAAGCACAACTCCAGGTATGTTTTTGATGAAGAGTCAGTTTTGTGTAATATAAGACCTTTAAAATGCAGATTTTCGTTGTAATACCATGAGTTCTTGGGTCTTGAAATGATACCGTAACACAGGTTCGACATTTGTGAATTTTGCTTTTAAATATTTCCTACAATGTAATCAAAACTGGCTCTTGCCCCTCAACTGGGAGTATGACATCAACACATTTTAGAATTTGAAAACCACCATTTGTTGAAACTAACAACCAGCATTAGGCTACGTGAAGTAGAGCCGTCTTGACACCCTCCTGGTGTTTTGCTCGCTGCTGGAGAGGAGTTCAAATATCGTGAAATACATGTTCGGTGAATTTAGGCTACAGCTTCATTAATTCATGACCGAAGACACGACAATGAGAGAAAACAGATGAAGTGACTTGGTTGTGTTTAGTTTTGTTCTTGCTGAAATCTGCTCATACATATGCTGCTAGTGTTCCCATGTATCTCGCACATTGTCCCCAAAATAACATCCAGGCTTAAGATGATGAGTTCCAGAGGGTGTATTTGTACTTTCTGCCTAGGTCCACGGGCAGAAGGCAGGGAGAAAGTAAGGCTGAACAAGACATTTTAATCAAATAAAAATTACAATTTGAGTTGGTGCCATTATCAAAGCACAAAAGCTTCAATTATTAATCTACAAAGAACAAAATATATAGTCTTTTTATTTCTAATTTTCAGATTCTAGAATGTAATGATGTCATACTCCCAGAAGGGGGCAAGAGACAGTTTTTCTAATTGGGTCTGTGTACAGAAGCACGCTAGCTAGCTCACTGTGTCTCAAAGCTAACTTTTATTAAAATCGGGAAACATAAAAATAAACAGCCTATTCAAATTCAAATGAGTTAACATAAAGTCTACCCAATATTTATATGCGGAATACTTTGGTTTGTGGCGCAGTTTTAATATTTATTATACTTCAAAATTAGCATTAGCATTAGCATTGAGACACAAACATCTCTCTCTCTAAACATAGAAGAGTCCTCCGGTGAAGTATTCATTTTATTTGTGTAGTTTTTAACATTCACCCTCAGCTCAGCCTGATCTTTAAATGTTTATTCATTTTAACATGACTTAGCAAAAACCTCATAGAGATAAAATTGTACAGGAAATAGTGTAGTTGCCGAGCGCTATTGTGCACAGAGCCAAATGATTACACTGTACATTATCAAAAAGTAATATAATAGTCAATATTCATTTTAGCTGCTGCCCATTTTAGATGTATTAAATATTATTGGCCAGTAAAACGTCGTGATGCCATCTAAAACCCAGCAACGGAAAACTCTTGCTGTATTTGCAGTTTAGACAAACATGTTCTAAAATGCATGGGATTCTTGTATTAGTTTATCAGTTCATATTTAGGTTTTCTCTCAAATGCTAATGCTCCTGGAGTCATTTACAATGCGCACTCTGAACAGAATCTTACTTTTGAAACATATATGGCAAATCTAAAGCTCTTGCAAAACTCCTCAGAGGAAACACAGTTGCTGAGTTTCAGACGTCACCACATACTAGAATCTATTGATTCAGATTGCAGATTTGTTGACTTTATGGCTTATGATTAATATCTCTGTAATTACTGGGCCTGTCCACATGGAACAAAAACTGGCACAAAGTTCAACGTCTTCTCGGTCAGTATAAATGAACAAACGTCAAATGATTTTATAACAGTAGCTTCAGAAAGGTGCCATTATTCAACCCTAAAGACGTAATTCTTGTCAGCTGAAAGGACTTAAAGGCCTAAGATTAATATGACAAGTTTTGTGGTTTTCTATCTTAGATATTTCTTTCATAATAAGTGAATCTCTCATAGAGTTATATTCATGGGTTTCAGCTTCTTGATATATGCAACATTTTGAAGACTTTTCCCATTCAAAAGATATAATATTTTGTTTTAAACTGTTCCTTGCTATGACAACGGCCCTAATTTTTCCATCATTCGGAAACCTATGGATAGGCCCTTGCCATAGACTGTATAAAGAAGCGGACTAAGGGAGTGTCACCCCTAGTGTTTGACTCCAGCCAAATGAAGCTCATCAAGGCTAGAGCAGTTATAGGGGCAAATTTGGAGCAAGTTCCATATTTGGAATTCCGACCGTGAGTATCATGGCAACTAAAGAGCCAATCTAGGGCTGTCAATCAAACCTGTTGCTAATCCTAGCAGGAGCGATCTTGGGAAAAGAAGGTGCCTCACTGGTCTGTTATTTATGTTCACATTTTTATTTACGGACACAATAGTGAAGTAAAAACACCAGGATCATGCAGAGCGGGTCAGTATGAACATCTTAAGACCAAAATGACGATCCTGACAGCAGCAGTTACGATGAGATGGGCTACAGTTTTTCAGTAGAAAGTGAGTCAATGGGGCCTATTTGGAACGCGTTGGCTAACAGGTTAGCTATGTCCATTTATATATACAGTCTAAGGCCTTGCCCTCCATCTGAAACTATGACTTCATCACATTCTTGAATTCTAAAACTACCTTTTTTTTTCCAAAATCATACAACCCTATTAGAAAGACTAGGAGGAGGACCAGAAAACAAAGCGTGTAGTGTTTGACAGATGCAGACTGCAGATATGGAACAGAGGAGGGGCTGGAGGCAGTACAAGAGCCCAGTGTTCTGATGAAAGCTGAGGTATACCATTGGCCTTGAGACAGCAGAGCGTTTGATTGTGTGCACAAGACTTAGCACAGCGCTTCATGTGGGAGAGCCCAGCCAGCGCCCACTGCTGGTAAATATTTAATGACTGTTTCAGAGGACAGAGAAACACAAGATTTGAGATGTTTAAACTCTCTTTTTTATGGTGTTAAGCTTTACACGCAAGATTTCCAATGTTTTTTCCACTTGCATTATCGTGGTAACTTAACAGGAAATATGCAGGGATGTGGGGCTGCTAGCATTTCAATTATTATTTTAAGTATTTAAAGGTACATTCTGGAGCAGGTATGGTCACCTGCATGTTCCATGGAGACAGAAAATTAAAACCATTCTTTGGAGCATTCTTCATGGAGATGAGTATGAGTCAGGTTTGTGGAGATGCAAGCCCACCCAGTGTAAGGATGCATGTTTTTCAGTGCAAAAAAGCAACCAAAAAAAAAAAAAAAAAAAAAAACTAAACTAAAAAATGTTTTCTACAAATATCTTAAAGGTCCTATATTATGTAAAAATAGACTCTTGTGAGATTTAAACAGTGTTACCTCCTCAAAAACATACCTGGAGTTGTGTTTTGTTTAATTCACACATGTTTGAGTAATCCTTTATTATTAGTCCGTCTACATCTCCAAAGCTCAAAATGCTCTGTTCTACCTTGTGATGTCATGAAGCAGCAGTTTTTTAAGTTAACTGTTATCTTTTAACTTTTGTTCAATAGAGATTGGCAATTCCGGGGCTGAAATTATCCAAATGATTCTAGTGAAGGTGTCTGGAGTTTAAAACACAGTGGAGAACTTCCTGTATTACCACATGACATCACAAGGTGGAACAGAGTGTTTTCAGTTTAAGAGAAGAACACCCTAAATATGCAGGATTTGTGTCTTAAACATGTATTTCTAGGTATGCTTGTTGCAGGAAACAACATTATAACATAGATCAGAAAACAGCTTAATATGGGCCGTTTAAAGTAAAGTATTTTTTTCCATACATGTTCCCTTTTGTCGTTGTTTACTTTTGGTGTTGATGTTGAAATGTATTTATATTTAATCCAGTAAAGTTTTGCTTTGTTTCCATAGTGATACAAAGTGAATTTTCCCTCTGTAACACGGGGTAAAAAACTCAGCCAACACTTGAATGTGGTCTGACTGATGGCTTAAAGAAGTGGCAGTGACACGAATAGGCCGACTATAAGCACCTCCAGTTTAGCTGCATATTACGAGCTGCTCCGAGGTCAGACAACATAATGAAATAAATCTACCTCCCTCCCTCCTTCCCTCGCTCCCTCGCTCCTCTCCTCTCTCTCCTCTCTGTTCAAAAGTCTGGGACAGTTCATAGTAAACTTTAAAGGGGACGTTTTAGGCTTTTTAGTGTCTCTTTTATGCAAACTCGTCTATTACTTTGCCGTGTTTTCATTGGCTCATAAAGGCTGTGTCTGCAGAATAAATCACTGTGGTTTACCTGGATCGAGGTGTGTGCGCTTATACAGACTCTCTACCTCTCTCTTTGACTCACACCTCCTTCCTTCCTCTATCCTTTCTATCGTTTCCTCTCCCTCTCTCGCTCTCTCCCTCCCTCCTTCTCTCAATATCCCTCTCTCTCCCTCTCTCTCTCTCACACACACATTTTCTCTCCCTTCCCTTCCTCTCTACCCCCCTCTATCTCTCTCTCACTCTCCTTTCTCTTACTCTTATACTTCTTACTTTCTTCCTCACTTTCTCGCTCTCTCCCTTTCATTCCCCCTCTTTTTTCCACTTACTGTTGTTTCTTTCTGTTCTCTCTCCCTCCCTCTCACCCTCTCTCTGACTCTTTCACTGCTCTCTTTCTCAGTTTCTCTCCCTCATTAATCTCATTTTCCTTTTTCCCTTCTCTCTTGCTCTATTTCTCCCTTCTATCCCTCCATCTCTCTCCTCTCTCTTTGGCTCACACCTCCTTCCTCATTCTGTCCTTTCTATCTTTTCCTCTCCCTCTCTAGCTCTCTCTCCCTCCTTCTCTTAAGGTCTCTCTCTCTTTCACACCTTTTCTCCCCCTTCCCTTGCTCTTTTCTCACTCTTTACTCTTATACTTCCACTCCCTTCCAAGTTTTCTCACTCTCTCCTTTTCATTCCCTGTTTCATCCCTCTTTTACCCTTACTGTCACTTTCTGTTCTCTCTCTCCCCTCTCACCCTCCCTCCTTCCCTCTCTCCTTCCCTCTGACTCATTCACTGCTCTCTCTCACTTTCCCTCTGTGCCTCCCTCCCACCTTACCCTCTCCTATTTAATCCCCCCTTTCTCTACTCTTTCATTTGCCCCTTTTTCTTTTTCTCTCTACCTCTTCCCGTTCTGTCCCCCTCTTTCTCTTCTCCCTCTCTCATATTCCCCTCTTTCAATCTCATTTTCCTTTTTCCCTTCTCTCTTGCTCTATTTCTCCCTTCTATCCCTGTGTCTACCCCTCTTTTCTATTTTCTGTCTGTCTCCATTCTCCCTTATCTCTCTACCTTTCTCATCTCCCTCTCTGTACCCACCCAATATCTTTCTCTTTCTCACAACTCCTCTCTCTCTCTCTCTCTCTCTCTCTCTCTCTCCCTCCATTCTCCCCTCTTTTTCCTCCAGACCCCATATGTTTCTCTCTCCCCCCTCCTTTCTTTCCTTCCCTCCATCCCTCCCTCTGTACTTCAGAGAGGACTGCTGACTTTGTAAACGAGGACATGCTTTTTCCTCTACACCTTTTTCTCTCCCTCCTTTATTCCCATCCTCTCGTTCCTCTGTATTTGTTTTAGTTTATAGTAGCACTGTACTTGACCCGTTTCACACGTCCTCTTGTTGCCAGATCTGCCCTACTTTCCCTCTCGTTTGATTCATTACATTTGCATACATCTTCCAAATATTTGTTGTTCTTTTTAGCGAGGACTGCCCCTTCGATTCTCAGCATATGTCTCCTCAAACGTCTCTTTGTAGCCGCCGTTCCGTTATCGCGTTCAAAGTTCCGTCGCTTGCCAAAAACTATTTCCTTGTTTTCGTTTTGTTGCCACACCTTCTGTTCCTTTCTCAGTAGTTTGGAGGTGCAAAGTAAAGCCGTTTGCGAGTTCCCTCAGTTAGGTCTAATTAACCCACACAAATCACTACAGTAGCAAATCTTTCTCCATCCCAAGCGGCGAAAGGAAAAAAACGAAAAAATATTGGCATATGTTTCTTAAATGAGACATATTGTGCAGAATTGACTTTTCAAAGCTTTTTTCCATGTTATAACTGTTTTCCTGTTGTATTTAGAGTGATTCATGCATATTTAAGTTGTGTTATGCTAAAATTTCAAACTTGACTTTGATACTAAGGAATACGCTCAATACTCGATGCCGATTTTGATACTACAATATGATAAAAAAGTGATTCATGCATATTTAAGTTGTGTTATGCTAAAATTTCAAACTTGACTTTGATACTAAGGAATACGCTCAATACTCGATGCCGATTTTGATACTACAATGATGATAAAAAACACTCTTTATTTAGACAATAGAATGTGATTTTCAATATTAAATGGTAGTACTTTTCTTTTATATTCCCATGTGGCCTTATATGGGCGTATACTAGTTTATGTGGTCTTATATTTGTTCTGATACAGCTCAAGATCATTCTAAAGGTTCATTTCTGTCCTGTGAATGTGACTTTTTTAGTATCAATACCTGCTCAAATGAGTATCTAGTTTCGATACTAGATTTAATATCGATTAGTATCTGATTTCTGATACGTTCAAGATGTCATAACGCTGATCTACACTTTGTTGCGATGACGTTTGCGGTGACGTATCATAAAGGGGCAGACGGGACTTGGCTCCTACCTCACTGGGAACTGCGACACAGAAATCAGCAGACTTGTTTCTTTTATTAAGTTGTTTTAGATCAATATTGCGATTTTAAAAATGTCTGAAATACAACACAGTGATCCACGGGTGTTATAGATTATAACTAAACAGCAGACAAAAGCACAATATGTCTTCTTTAATTGTCAAACATCTCCATGAGCTCTTGTAGTGTTGATTCAGTGATTAGGGCCATTAGAAGCACACCGCCCTCCCCGGCTCCTTAAGTAAGATGCAGACGACATGCTGGCTCCAAAGCTGTGAACTTTTGGCTCTTCGTGTTCGTGTTTGAAAAGAACAGATTGGAAAAGCAAGCATCAGACAACACAACTGTGCTGCGTGCTCTTTGTGTGGGGATTGACTGGAGCATTACTTATGTGCTTTTAGAACGATTATGGGTTTACTGCTGTATGACAAAACATCTACAACTCCACAAACATTACCCACAACATCATCTCCTTTCGATTTAAAAACACGGAATGTACTGTAACAAAAAATGCATTACTTATAAATATGGGTGACAGTAGCTCAGCGTTTGTCCACTGATCCGAAGATTGGCGGTTCGAATCCCGCTCTCGACATAAACATCGTTGGTTGAGCGGTCAGATCCACCGACCCACAGGTTGGCGGTGCGATTCCAGCTTTCACAGATGAATGCTGTCCTTGGGCAAGACACTTAACCCACCTCGCCCCCTGTGTCTGCGTACACTGTCGTATGAATGTCTGTGTGAATGGGTGAGTAACTATCACACACCATTCATTCCAGGCTAGATGTGTCTTGCACAAGGACACTACAGCAGTATGAACTCCAGCAGAATTTGCCACAAAAATACAGTACTGTACTTAACCTATTCTGTGTTGCCTTTGTGCACAATGTATGCCTCATATTGATCGATCTTGATTTTTGATTATATTTTGTCTTTTCACAAACACAATAAAAACGTCTTTTAGTATTGATTTCTAAAACGTAAAAACAATATAGGCTTTTATTCTGTGCTATTTATCACTAAAATAATAACATTTCTTCCTCCAAAGTCTGATTGGATTGGCTGTGGACCTCTCGATTCAAAAACCCCAACCACATCATTTACTTTATTAGATTAGACATTAGACATGATGACTGAATCTTGATCTATCTGCACAGCTCTACTGTGAATCTACTTTAACTTTATCTTAACCTCATATTTTCATTTAAAAGTACAATTATTTTTTCTTCTGTTTAAAAATACAATATATTTAATCAAAGAAAAAATCTGTTTGGATTTCAGAGCCTCTAATAATAAAAGCATTAGGGTTAGGCTGTGGAACATGGAAGTCTGGGAATCAGGGCCTTCCTGCTCTGTGCCATTATACCTTATATTTTTAGATGTGAACGTACAGGTTATTTATATTTCCGATGTACAAAGAAAAGAAAAATTCAATTCTGTCAACTGGACAAAAGTTTTAGAGTGTAGATGTTTCACCGCTCTGGTCAGGTGCCTTATATCTGTCTGAAGGGAGGAGCTAACTGCACTGAAACTAACACACCTGTTTGTTTACAGTTTCTGTTTGCTGGCTAGGCCTATAGAACTACATTAAGTGTGAACTGTGTCTGAGTCATATTTAGTGAAATCGTTCAGGCCCCTAATGGGTGCTCTCACACCTGTTAGCATACTGGCTAGCCCTTTTTTTTCCGGCCCCTAATGGGTGCTCTCACACCTGTTAGCATACTGGCTAGCCCTATTGTTTTCCTTGTATTGATTTAGGTCTGAGGATGGAGTTATAAATAGGAGATAGGATGATGTCTAAGCCCCCCATTCCTGTTCAAAGATGGATTGTCTTTTTTAACAAAAATTGCTTCTTTAACTCCCCTCTCAAACCATTTTTTTCCTCTGACTAAGATCTGTACCTCACTATCTTCAAAGGAGTGGTTAGTGGCTTTGAGATGCAGATGCACAGCAGATTGGGGTCCTGAGCTGCTGTTGCAAAGGTGTTGGTACATTCTCTTATGGAGTGGCTGTTTTGTTTCTCCAATGTAACACTCACTGCACTCTTTGCTACACTGGAGTACACAGACATCTGATGGTACTGGTGCTTCTCGATGGGACGCCAAAAAACAAAAACCTTTTAAACCTTTTCCTCCTTGGACCATGTTGGACGAATGAGGGATTACACCGACTTTCTGGTGTTGAAATAGTTGTAATCGTCATTAAAATTCAAGAGCCTATACTAATCATAATGGATATAACTGCATGCTTCTATAGTTAGCGGTCCTAGTTCTCTACAGGCTGTCTACAGTGTTGAGGACTTTCATGCCCAGCACTCCTTCCCACTCATCCCCTCGTCCCCGCTGTCCCAGACCCCCTGGCCCTGTATTACAATGTCCTCTTCTCTGCTTCATTTATATGACTTTACACAATTTATCTTTGTTACCTTCCTTGTAAAACACCTGCAAATTTATGTGTTGTTCGATCAATACAAGGTCAAAATCGCTCCCTTGTTTTCCTCTGATTCTTGTTTACCTGTAGTAGTTCTTCCAACCTGCTTCTCACATGACTTCAACTTAGCATAGAGCCAACATCTAAACCCATGTAGTGTCTTCTGTCACGATGAAATGCAAAAAACAGGAATAAAACGGGTAATACGAGGCAGTGTTTGCAGGTTTTGTAAGAAAATAGAATGTATACATAATTGGTACTGTTTGAAATATACAGTAAGAGTGTTCATTATTCTAGACTGCAGCTGCTGTGTTGTTTAAATTGGTCGTATTGGCTTTGTAGTACCATTTACAGTTGATATATTTTGTCAAGTCATCTTTTTGTTATTTCTAATATTTTTTGCAGCTTAAAAAAGTACCTTGAGTAATGGTACATGCTTGGTTTCCGCTGTCTACAAAAACATTTGAAGTTAGGTAGTGCCACTGTCTATAAGTTGCTATAATAAGACTTTTTCCTAGTTGATGCAAATGTTTTCACTACATTTTTTGGCAATGTTTGTGGTTTAAGGCGACAGTAGCTCAGTGTTTTTCCACTGATCTGAAGGTTGGTGGTTGTCTGCGCACCCCTGTGTGAATGTTTGCGTGAATGGGTGAGTGGTTCCTTGATGTAAAGCGCTTTGAGTGCCTTGAAGGTGGAAACGCGTTATATAAAAATGTGACCATTTGCCATTTATAATGTCACTAGGTAATTTCATAACTAGCAACCATAGGGTCCAAAAAATGTGTTCCACCATCTATGTTCTTCGTCTAAGCAGGGATGCCTAGACTTCCCTTTCCACACACACTTCCTCCAGCTCTTCCGGGGGGAACCTGAGGTGTCCCTCCAGCATGTCCTGGGTCTCCCTCTGGGCCTCCTCCCGATGGGACGTTGTGCCTGCCTTTTTGATGGAATTCTGAGTCTCCCTAATGTGATGCCAACAATTTTCTCAAAGTTTTCTTTCAATTTTTGCAAAACTATTATGTCTATAACGCATGTATTCTCCCACTAATCTAAATTATATCAACCATTCACATTCATTCTTCAGTTTGTTTGACATATCTGTTAGCGTTGTGTTGACTCTTTGTTGCTTTTGACAATGCCTCACTGTTGACAGCAGACAACCCCAGGTCCTGTATCTGATTTTTACTGTCTTAAAACATGGAAAACAGAACTAGCTCATTTTAAACAGTTTGCAGTGGTCCAAAGTTATTCCTCACTTACCTTATGCATTCAGAGCATCCTAATTATTCATCACGATGAGTTTATAAGCACTTTTCACAACTCTCAGAGACCAGTGCAGACTTGTGCCAAGGCAGAAAAGCTAAGGACAACTAGCATCGTAACGTGGACTTCCTGATTACTGGACAATACAATGCCTTCTAATTAGATGCAGACAGTACACAGCAGACTTATTCTTACCTCAAGAGCTGGATATACAGTTTATCTGTACTGAGGCAAGACCAATTTTGCAAATGGGAAAAATTTCAGTACAGGGCCTTTAATTGACCTGAAAATATCACTGCAAACTTGTCGAAAAGTTTTTAAAAGCCCAAATAATGTTCTGCATATGGCGATGTTGTGGGTATTTTTGTGCTGTTACTATGCCGCATCCATATACATGAAGGATAATTAGGCACATATTGTTTTTCTTGATGTTGGCCGATCCCTCCATCTTGTCTTGCTTCTCATATTAAACCTGATCTCTGCCTGATGGGGTTACCTCATAAAACACACCATTTTATGAAATTAGCATTTTCTTTCATAGATAGCTCTCATTCATTCAGTACAGCTATGGCTAATTACATCCCATAATCTTGAAAGGACATAAATGACTGCTGACGGCTTTAACAGTATAATAACATTACTTTTAATATCAATTTGCCAACATAAACACACAGAAGCATGATTGCATCTTTGCTATACTGCGCGATCGCAAATAAGAGTCTATAGTCCTGCAGTGTGTGATGAGAGGGACACGAGCAAATGACTGTTTTTAATCTGATTCTGGAGTGGTAGATTTCTATTATAAGTACATCCAGCCACAACACACACAATTTTATACATATATACTCAGCTTTTGTGTCGGGTGGGGTTGTTCATGTTATCTTTTTGTTCAAGTGATAACTGATTGCAGTGGTGGATGAAATACTCAATTCTGCTACTTAAGTAAAAGTACAGATACAGAGGTAAAAAGTATCACATGAAAAAATCTACTTAAGTAAAGGTATGAAAGTAACTGTAAGTTGTGTATTTATTTTTGTTTGCTCAAAGCCAAAGCTTGAACTCGAAAACTTTAGTCAGGATGTTACCACGGACATGGTAAAAATAACCCCTCAAATCATATCAAAAGTACTTTTTACTTTTCAGTCCAGTTCAAAAATGTAGTGGAGTAGAAAGTACAGATACCTGCTCTCAACTGTAGTGAAGTAAAAGTAAAAAGTGTCCACTGTAAAATGTACTTAAGTGAAGTACAGATACCTAAAAATTCTACTTAAGTGCTGTACTTTACTACTTTTACTTTACTTAACACCTTTCCACTCACTGTAGAACTTCATAGCTTATTCAGTCTCTTTTTCAAATTGAACTGCCAACCTTTTTGTTAGTGGGTGAACCCTCTAACCACTGAGCCACTGAAGCTGACTCATGGGAGCTTTAATCCATGTTATAATATTGCTATCTCATCAAAAACATACCTGGAGCTGTGTTTTGTTTCATTCACACGTTTGAGTAATCCTATATTATTAGTTTGTCTACATCTTCAAAGCTCAAACTGCTCTGTTCCACCTTGTGATGTCATGAAGCCGTAGGTTTCAAGTTAACAGCTACTTTTTACCTTTAGTTCAGTAGAGATTGGAAGTTCCAGGGCTAAAATCATCCAAATGATTCTGTGAACATGTATGGAGTTAAAAAAAAAACGCAGAGGAGCACTTCCTGTATTTCCATATGACATCACAAGGTGGAGTGTTTTCAGCTTGAGAGAAGAACTCTGAGTAAATATGCAGGGTTTGTGTGTTTAACGTGTGAACGAAACAAAACACAACTCCAGGTCTGTTTGTGATGAGGAAACAACATTATAACAGATCAGAAAATGGCGTAATATGGGCCCTTTAAATGATTAGACCCCAGCAAGTGTTCCAACTTTTTATTTACATTTTAGTCTATGGGAAAAATGAATGGAAGATGTACTTTCATAGCCTCTGAGTTGGCGTTCACAGCTGAGCTCCATATAAGCCTGTATAACACTGAGCAGTCATCTGAAACCCTCCAATTATAAAACGCCTTGCTACATATACAGACATCTCCTGTTGACTTTACCAGTTCTCGCCGATATTGTTCTGCGTAATACATCTGCAAATGTCACCGACGCTTCCTCAGTGTAAGATTTAGTATTTGATCAAATGGTGCGGTTTGGGAGCGGATCTGGTTGTAGTGCTGTAGTTGAGAGGAGCAGTGTAACGCGTGGGGACAGTGGAGATGTTGCATAAGGCAGTGTAGTGGAGTGTGAAAGGAAACAGGTGGCTTCTGTTCCTGCCTCCTCCCCATTCAGTCTGTTCTGTGCTGAGAGAGACACAGACTTTGGTGTTGGATTCAGGCTTTATACATACACACTGTCAGAGGTATACCAGATAATGTCATAGTTTTATATAGAAGATGTGCAGAATTTGAACGCTGAGTTTGTTGCTTAAAGACGACTTATTGTGCCTGTGTCTGCTATATAGTTAGAATCCATGACACCCGTAGATCAGTATGTTATGATTTGCAGATTTTAATCTATTATTCATCTAAAACGACTTAATAAAAGAAGCAAGTCCGCTGACTTCCGCGTTAGAAAACTACAGTGCCCAATGGGAGCTGACTTCAGCGTAAAAGTCGTCACAATAAAGAGCTGTGAGGTTGTTGGCACCTCTGATGGATAGCTGCACATCAGCGATTTTTTTTTTTTTTCATTTGACCCAAAATGACTAAGTGACGCTGCTGAATCCTACGCCTATCCCCAAAAATAAGAAAATAAAATTGGAGAACAAAGTAAGAACAGAGCAGTGGGTGTATGCCATGGCGGTCAAAACGGGAACTGACGTGGCATTTTGGGAATAAGCGATTAAAGGTTGCTCAAACATGCACGAATCACTCCACGAATCACTCTATACAACTTTAAGAGGGTAAATGAGAAGGGGAAACAACTATAACATGTTTAAAAGGTCTGTCGATTTTGCAGAATAGGTTTGCTTACAGAAATGTGTTTAGTTAATTAACCTGAAAATATCAATGCTAAGTTTTAAAAAATGCAATCCAAAATAAGATTTAATAATTTGTGGCATATGATACTGATAAACACACTAATGTACACTGCTGCACATGTACATTAAACTGAACCAAGTCATGTACCCCATTATTCTGGATGACAAAACTTATAATCGATTATTGTTATGAGGATCATTTAAAATATACCAAGATCTGATTTTGGTCAATATCCTCTACCCATAAACCGTACAGGGTTGTCCACTTACCCTCTTTAACTTTGTAGTCTTCTGTGCATGTGTGGAGCTGTATTTGTTAGAGAGCAAGTTCTGCTTGGTTTAGAAACAATTAAAACAAGCTGCAGGAGCTGGGAAAGATCACTCTCCAAATGTCACGCAATTAACAACATAAACTGACTACACAACTGCTCTCTCCCCTCACCCGAGCTGTGGCTCTCTGCCTTTCCTTTCTCTCTCTCTTGTGGGGTTGTCAAAAGTATCAAAAATCAGATACTAATTGATACTAAAACTAGTATCGAAACTAGAACTCATTTGAACTAATTGATACTAAAACTAGTATCGAAACTAGATACTCATTTGAGCAGGTATCGATACTAAAACAGTCACATTTGCATCGCAGAAATGAACTTTTCCTGAATATTTTTAGAATGATCTTGAGCTGTATCTTTCACAAGTATAAGACACATAGTCTAGTACACGCCCATGGACCACTATGGAACCTACTGGACGACTGAGGGATTACACAGATATAAGGCCACGTGGGAACAGAAAAGAAAGTACTATGATTCTATTTTGTAAAGAAAGAGTCTCTTTAAATGTCATTGTGGTATTGGAATCACTATCAAGTATCGAGTCTATTCCTTAGTATCGAAATCTAGTCTGAAATCATCATGACAGCACTACTCTCTTGTTCCCCAAAGACAAGCTTTCTCACTAAAGGTTAGGTATAAATAAAACACTGAGAGGCAAGAGACCTACTTAAAGTGACTGTACCCATTTTTTTCCCCGTGTATTTGTGCAAAATGTCTTACCCCAGTACAAATATGTTGTATAAGCAGCTCTTGAGGTAAAAATGAGACCGCTGTGTGCTGTCGGCATTTAATTGTTAAGCGTTTTACTGTCCAACAATCAGGAAGTGCGCTGTTTGCACGCTAGTAGTTGTTAGCATTAGCGTGACGGCAAAAATCTGGCCTCTGAAATTTGTGAAAAGCACAGAAACTAACTAATTAGGCTTGGAATGCATAATGTAAGTGAGGAATAACTTTGGACCAAACTGTTCAAAATGAACTAGTTCTGAACTAGTTCTTTTTTTTTTTTAAATCATGTACCAAACCTTTAAATTGTGTTTCTTTTTTTCTTGTCTTTTTTCAGACCAATCCTCCAGGCCGGTGGTCAGGAGCAGGCAGCAGCAGCAGCAGCCTGGGCCCAAGGGAACGAAGAGCAGCGCGAGCTATGGGAGCGCCACACGCAGGGGACCACATTAACCAGCATGCACCTCACCACTCTCTGCACGGGCGCACCAACACTGCCAGAGAAGAGCGCCACCATCAGGCCGTCCCTTCAACCCGGAACCACACCTCAAACGCCGCTATGCTCACGTCAACGTTCCCTCCGTCGCAGATCTCGCGCGGTCGACAGCTGGAGGTGGTGTCTTCCTCCGCGGAATCTTTAACCCAAAGCGCCTCCCTTTCCGTTGGGGCAAGAAGAGCCGATTCCCACCCCCCCGTATCCCAAATCCCGCGGGCGGTCGGATCCAGCGCTTCCTCCAGCCTCCACAGTCTACACAGCCGAGGGAGCGTTTCATCATCTGACCACAGCTCTCCGCCTCCTCCCACCCCCTCTTCATCCTCCTCCTCATCCTCGTTCACCGGGCGATTAGGACAGCCCCCCCGCGGCCCCCTCTCGTTGCACAGTTATAGTCGCAAAAATGTTTTCCTCCAACACTCTCTGCAGACGTCCGAACTGCAGGCGCTGACACAGAGAGACAGTTGAGGGAGTATCAGCCGTATCAGCCGTAGTTTAGCCGACCAACGCCGACCGTAAGTGTCAAGTGAAAAGTGCTGCTGGTTGTGTCAGCCCCATGCGTATACAATCACACTTTAGGGGAGGAGTTAAGAGTCTGAGCACTGTAAAAAAAAATAATATGTATCTGCATCAGCTCAAACGACTTTGACAATTGAGAATAATTGTCTTGTGTGGTTGATTAACTGTATCAACGCAATTATCTTGAGTAATTTGGACTATTTAAGATCCAGTGGTGGAAGAAATACGCAATTTGTTATACATAATACTACATAATAATACAGGAGCGAAAAAATACTCAGGTAAAACTAAAAGTATCACATGAAAAAATCTAGTAAAAGTATTAGTACCCGTTTAAAAATATACTTAAAGAGTAAAAAGTAAAAGTATTTCGTGCAGATTTTGAGGTCTAATAAAGCCTCAGATGTAGTGATGTTGATACAGATTTGTGCTGAATTTTATTCACCAGCAACAATTGAATCGATTTGTTTTTCTCTTTGTATATTTTTTGTTTGCTCAAATTATGAACTTGATAAAAATAAACCCTTAGCCTTTTTCAGCAGGTTTCAAACAATAATGAAAAATACATTTACTTTTCAGCCCTGCTCAAATATGTAGTGGAGTAGAAAGTAGAGATACCTGCTCTCAAATGTTGTAAAGTAAACGTAAAAGCCATCCACTTAAAAATGTACTCAAGTAAAGTACCGATACCGCAATTTTTTACTTAAGTACAGTACGTAAAGCACTTTTACTTTCTTACGTTCCACGACTGTTTAGATTGAAATACTTCTGTAATATAGTTTGTTAGATTAGATTGAGAACACAGGATTCCCACATAATCTAACCATTAACCAGAAGATATTTAAGATGCTATACTTGAACTACTCCAATTGTATTAGTGTGATAAAATACATTTGCAAGTAGTGACCCAACAGTTAACAAGGCTGTTCCACCGGCTGCTTGCAGTATAGGTGCTGATTTCCCTTAAAACTTTCAATGTATGACCTATGACCCTTGTTTGTATTGTCAACTAACTAGGCCAACTGAAGTGATCTAAACTAGTCCAAACTACTACTACTACTACAAAGGTGTACTATATAATGTCTGGTAGGGTATTGGCATCTTGCTTGTATCCACTGAGAGGTTATTACTTTGTCTGGAATGTTCCACAGTATGGCATTGCTTATCTACCCATTATTTCATTTTTCATTTAATTACAGGTGTATTATTGCTAAAGAAAAAAAAAAAGAAAAGTCATTCTTATTGTGAGCTGGGTCACCTCTCCACAGACGTGACCTGCCACTTCGGCTGTGCGTCACATCAAAATGGATATATTTAATGCCATACTGTGGAACATTCTGGGCAAAGTAACAACATCTCCTTGGAGACAGTCAAACGTCATACCGTTCACCCTTAAAAGTTACACAGTTCACCTTTAAATACATTAAGTAGACAGCTATTCTCAATCCATGTCATTTGGAGTGCTTTTTTACAGTGCGCCCCACTCTTTGCTCTCTTAAACGTATATTTATTTGAAAGTGCACATCAGTCTGTTTGCACCAAATGGCACTCACCCGTCGATCTGAACTCCCACGTCTTTGTCACGCTGACAGTTTGGATGTGCTTACGCCCACACACACAAAGAGCACGCTCCAGTCACACACACACCCGCCTCTGTGTGTGCCCTCCTAAATATACCCCCAATGATACAACTGCTCTGGGACTACTGCACAATCTACACCAAACAGCCAGATTAAAGGTCCTATATTACACAAAATGGACTCCTGTGAGCTTTAAGCCATGTTATAATGTTGTTACCTCCTCAAGAACATACCTGGAGTTGTGTTTGTTTCATTCACACATGTTTGAGTAACTCTGCATTATTGGGCAGTCTACATCTACGACATTAGTGGTAGTTTTAAAGTTAATAGCAATTTTTAGGCTTAATTGATTGAATTGGCTTTACTCCACAATACCCTAGAATAACCATAAGTTGTACCAGTTTTAAAAATGTTTTTGTTTTAACTTTTGTTCAGATAATATTGTCACAAAAAGTCTACAATATCTTCTGGTGCATTGAGATGCAAAGAAGTTTTAACAAGACTAAACCAACAGCTGTAGCTTCAAAGTCTGGCAATTCCATGACTGCAAATTATTCAGTTGATTCCAGTGAAGGTGTATGAAGTTAAAAAAAACACAGTGGAGCACTTCCTGTATTAGCACTTAATGACATGAGAAGATGGAACAGAGTTTGAGACAGGATCTAAGCCTAAACGTGCAGGGTTTGCGTGTTAAACATGTGAATAAAACAAAACACAACTCCAGGTCTGTTTGTGATGAGGAAATGACATTATAACATAGATAAAAATAAAAAAAACTGCATAATATAGGCCCTTTAAACTGTTTTAACCAACCAATGTATGCTGCTTATGGGACTACACTTGCCTGGCAAATCCAGAATGATATCTCTGTACTTTTTGTGCAGAGGGATATCAGTCTGGTCACCGCTCCCGCCGCACCTCGAGCCAGAACCAAACATGGCCATCCAATCAGATTTGTTTATTTCATTGGTCACCCATCATGTTGAATAAAATGCCATTTCTCTTGATTCTGCAGAAATCCGCAATGCTTTTCAGTCCCCTGTGATATTTTTTTCCCTTTTTTCTCCTCGTAAGGAGCCATGTTTGTTTTGATGCTGACAGACCATGCATGTCCCTAATCCACCTGTCAATCAAGCCCATTTGAACTCGGGGACTATTCTGGATCCCAGGCAAGAACCACACCACTGACAGACATTTGTGCTCATTGCCAAAATTGTGATCAAGTTGGAGCGTACAGACAAAACTATCCTAATTATATTGCATGAATTTTAATATGACTTTTGAGCCACAAGAAAAACTGGATCTGAGCGACCCCACAGACCTCAGTCTAATCAACATGTTGTGAATGTCCCTGTACTCACTAAATAATGGTTCTGGAAGAATACTGTGCAATATAATCCAGTCACTGCACAAAATCAACGTGTCTTTGGTAGAAAAAAATAGATTTTTCACTAATTAAATGTTATATACTTACTCATTTGCTTTTGATAACGATATAATGGACTTTAAGGATTTTCTCAAACGATCTATCTATCTACTGTTTTGAGGACTGGGCACTTAAAGATCTAAAGTGCTCTGTTTATCATCTCTTTAAACTATACTTTTATTCAACAGTTAGATAAGCCGATATTGGGAACGTCTTTTTTTGGCTGTTTTGGCTATAATTTCCACAGTGGCGCGCCCCCTATAATTCAGAATAATAGTGCAATAAAAATACATAAATTCTTAATATCAAATGACCTGGTTGACTCCAGCATAATTTCCTGCTCAGTTTTATTTTTGTTTCCCAAAATAAAGCCGATGCTAGCATGCTAACCAAAATCGAATGCTTTTCTAACACTAAGCTTATATTTAAAAGTGTGATTTTTCACCCAGAAACAGCAAGGGACTCCCAGACAGTTAAATAAAAAGTTACTGAGTTCTGCTTTAAACTGCACTATGTAACTTTTCTGATGCGGGATCCACCACCTGCTTGTCTCCATGGAGATTTTATTGCTTTGCCAGCAATGTTCCGCACTATGGCATTAAACATGTCTAGGTCGCATTTACTTTATTACAGGTGTTTTACGTGTGTGCTCTAAAATACCTTGAAAATCATCCATTCTCACTGTGGCGGCGTAGCTTCTCCACAGATCTTACCTGTAACTGCGTCCGGTTGTGTCAATTGGCAATTAGCTCTGCACAGTAGCGCCCAGCATCTTCACTGTTAGCATCGCTACTTCCTGTCAAATTTTCTCTCACGCCAATCCAGGCTAAAGTGAAAAACTATTTAAAGATCAGGCAGTGGACAGGAAGCTGCGGGTGGATGTCACTGACGACATGTTAAACACTACACAAATAAAATGAATGAAACACTACACAAATAACATGAATATTTCAGGACATGTTTGTTTCTCAATGCTAACGCTAATGCTAGTTTTGAGGCATCACAAACTGAAGTACTCTACATACAAAAATAATTGGGTAGTTTTTTTTATTATTATTATTAAAAGTGACCGCTAGCTTGGAGACACAGTGAACTAGCTAGCGTCCTGCTGTGTACAGAGCCTATTTGCCAAACTATCGAACATTCAATGCAAAACAATAGCATCTCCATGGAGACTAACAGGTGGCGAACCCCCCTCCAAAAAGTTACATAGTGCCTATTTAAGCCAAAGATTACTAATTAAAACTATCCATTTGACTGCTCGTATAATTCTGTGCTCTTTAGAAAACGCATGTTATTGTCAATAAGGAAAACAAATTGTGTGCAAACATTAGCCGCTACAGCTAGCCAGTAAAAGCATCGGATTTGACTTCAGTGCCCAGTCCTCTTTCATCTCCCTATCCTCAGATGTGCCACAAACTGCACTAATGAGATGACATTTGGTATGATAACGCTGTAATTATGCTGTTTGGGCTCTGGGACAAATATTTGAATGAAGTTTACATATAGAGCTACTGCCATATCTGCGAGAGTCGTGAGGAGCAGTCACTTTGATGTTATGTTGTGTTCATGGTTTAAATGGAACTAAAAAGACACATTTTAGACATCTGTAAACAAGTGTCTCACATTACAGACTCCGTTGGTGAATACGTTTAGCAGCTACACTATTAGCTTGTTATGAGAGCAAAAACAACGAGGTAACAACGTGATTCTTGTTCTTAAAGGAGACAATATGCTAAAACCGTGGTAGAAGAAAATGTTGGTTAACTGTCCAAAACAAACCTGGAGTCTTTTGTTTCATTCAGGTATGTTTAAGTAATAGTTTTAACTTTATGTAGGCAATTGGAACCAGGAAGTGCCCCCATGTATTTTTAACGCTAGTGTAGTTTAGACAAAATACATGCTGCTAATTTTTCATAACAAAATGGTTCACTACCCAGTGTTGGCAGCAGAGGGCGTCAGACTCCTAAACACACACACCTTACCGTCTGTACTGGTGAATACTTTTATCAGCTATAATGTGGTTAGCTAGAGAAGTTACAATATTCAAAATTTGAACCATGGTAGAAGAAAATGTTTACCTATCCAAAACATACCTGGAGTTTGTTTCATTCACAAATATTTAAAAACTGATTTGATCTCTACGTAAGCAAATGAAACCAGGAAGTGCACCTGCATAATTTTAGTGTTAGCGTTGACAAAATACATGCTGCTAATTTTTCATAACGAAATGGTTCACTCCCCAATGTTGGCAGCAGAGGGCATCAGACACCTATAGTTCAAGCTTTTACATACAAGATAAGAGCAAGGTGAGATCTTTATTGGTTGAAAATAAATATATTGTTTGATATTTGGGGCATATAGGTTCATGAATAGAAATAAATAAAACAATATATATATATATATATAATAATTTGAAATGATGTCCCATCAGTTGCTGTTACAATGCTAATGCTAAACGTGCATAGAGTATTTTATAAGCCATAATAAAGCATAATGTCTCCTTTAAGTTTAGACATTTGGAGAGTTTTTTAAATCTACTTTTGATCTAATATGGTAAACAAGCATCTATTGTACAAATCCCCAGACTCTGCTCCACATCCCTTGTTTCTAACTCACTTGAACTGCGATCGTCCTCTTTTCTTACTTTTCCTACAATTTTCCAATCGGCAAAATCTTCTAAGTCCCTCCTGTGTCTCCTAGCGTTGTTCCCTATCACATGCAGATATTCTAACTCTTTTGTGTTCTTCCTTATTCTACCCTTTATCTTTCTTCCCCCAGCCACAACTGTACTTTAGACACTAGTTTTCTCCATCCTAGTCGGCTCCCTCGCTCCTCTCTTCTCCTCTCATCGCTTTATTGTTGTACAGTCTCTATCTCGTTGCCGAAGCACAGTTGTGGGTATTGGGATTTGTGAGGCTGCCCGTGTTCACCCTGGTTCTCTAATCGGGGAGTAATTTTACACCTGGTGAAGGCAATTAACTAGCTGGTAGGACGCAGTGCCAAGCGTTATGTGGCACCAGAGGATGGGATGATGTGGTCCAAATGTGTCCAGATTGGTTTGAGAATCGCAGGTGCCAGGTTTCTGTGGCAGGGTGACTATTTTTTTGTGTTAATTTATTATTGCCTTATTTATATTGCAGTAGAAAATGATGGGTGATATTACAACGCAAAAAGGACTCTCTAGATCAGTTAGAATGGCTTGAATTCACAATACATTATACATTGCTGCATGGGGGGAGTTTGTCGTCTGCATTTGACCCAGACCCCACGTAGCTTTCACCAGTCCCGTTTAAGTTACTAGCCTTAAATATAGTCACCGTAGTTTTGTCTTGATACCAAAATTTCAATTCGAGATTCGATACTCGATACAGATTTTGATGCCCAAATGAAAATTTAAAAAACGCTTTTTTTAGACAACATTGTCATTTTCAACACAAACTAATAGTATTTGTTTTTTATACCGCATGGTCTTACATTAGCTCTGATAAAACTCACGACGAAACCGTTCAGGAAAGGTTGTAGTATCGAGCTTCAGTACTAGTTTTAGTATCAATTAGTATTTCGATATTTTTGAAAAACCTAAATCACTGTAATAATTTTGTAATTTTGTAATTTTGTGAGACATAAGACATGAAAACCTTTACTGTTAATCCCCACTTGTACTTAAAAATACTGTTATGAAACTGAATAAATTCTACTTATAGTATTATAACTACTTCCACTACTCCACTACTTCATTCATTCATCAGAACTGAAGTACATGGATGAGTGGCGAAACATAATTTTGGTCCAGTTGACAGATTCTTGACAGAATTCCTGCGATAGTTCCACTGACACATCACACATGTTTGATGAAATAAGAAAATGCATTTGAAATAACAGAAGCATTCTTACCACAGTGGTAAGTAACTGAAAGACAACATCTAGTTAGTAAGATTTGCCCTCCCACTAAAGAGTAACCAGTTCAAGTGCAGACCGTCAAGTCTTTTCTCTTGCACTCTTTATGCAGTTTTACAAAATCTTTGGACTTTGTAACGTTTCTAGTGTCGGAGTGTCCACCGCCTGCTCGTCTCCACGGAGATGTTATTCCTTTGCCTGAAATAAAGATGAACAGCTCATGAAAAGACTGCGTGTTTTGCAAAGTTTTATCCAGGAAATAAAAACACCTGTAACTGAATATGAAATGAACGATAGATGCTTTAAATGCCATACCGTGGGACATTCCAGGCAAAGCACTAACATCTTTAAGGAAACAAGCAGGTGATGGACCCCCGCAAGAAATGTTACGTAGTGAATCTTTAATCTAGTCAGTAGAATCTGCTCCTGAAACTGCTTAAATCAAAATATTCTGAATTCAAGTTATTTTAGCTAATGTAGTTGTTCTTTTTTGTACAGTGTAAGATGCTCAGGACGACTTTAAAATCACATTGTTTTAAATATCACAGTTCTTATTTAAATAATGTCATGTTGTGTTTGTACAGTCCTGTCGAGCTGTATAATTGTACATAAACAATGCCATTTGTTTTTGATTGTTTATAATTATGGGTAATTACTGTGTATATGTGTATTTTGTTTGTTAAACCACATGAGATTATGAGAGGAATGATCAGAGGTGGGTAGAGTAGCCCAAAATTGTGCTCAAGAGTGACGTTACTTCAAAATAATATTATTCAAGAAGAAGTACAAAGTAGTGGTCGAAGAAATTACTGAAGTAAGAGTGAAAAAGTACTTGGGGAAACTAATACTCAAGTAAGAGTAAAGTTAATGAAGGTCAAAATATCAAATAATGCACAAAATCTGGTATTTTCAAAAGATAGACACAAAAATGAGCCAAACTAAATCATATCTGAAGGAGCGCTGCAAGAAACACAAATGTTCAAATTGTCGTATAAACATAAAGCTTTTGTCACTGCGAAGAGTAACCACAACTTTTATTCAAGTAAGGGCACTTCTACTTCAATAAAAAAATATTACTCAAAAAGTGAGCTGCTAGAGAAGTGCTCTGAAAAGTACAATTTCTTTAAAAAGTAACTCATGTAGTAACTGAGTACTACCCACCTCTGGGAATGACATTGGATCTGAGAGTTGTTGAATGCAGCGGAGGGTTGAAGCTACTGCCAAAGCCTGTGAACAGTCAGTATTTATCCACAGAAAAACAACAAAACATAGAGAAATATGTTCCAGTCAAATGCCAGTCACAAACCACATCCGGCGCAAGTCCAGCGGATTTCTCTTTCTGAACTCTGTGTATCTGTGGACTGGAATACTCTTGTTGTTCATGAGCCATGCGGGTGATAGACTTTTTAATAACTGTGCAGTAACTCAGATAACAAAGATGCCTGACTCACACTGAATGATGCCGTTCGGGTTCTGCCTCCACTGGCCACTGTAACTTCAAGTACTATGTGACATCACGCAGGACTGCCCTGATCACAGCCAGGTGGTTCTGATCACAAACACCCGGCTGCAGGGGCGGAGTTTGAAGTGTGGATACGTGTTAGACCAACCGCACTGTTCTGAAGTCATTTTCAATTTGACGGTACTGGTTTGAGACTATAGCATTTATCCTATTCTGAGTTAAGTCCAGCCCCAGTGGGAGGAGTTTTAGAGTGAAACTGCCCTGTCTTTGAACCAAAAATGGTGGAAAGAGATTTAATCTACCAGCCTCTTACTGAAGCGTCCTCAACCTATGGAGTAAGGCGACAGCAAGCCAATCAAATGGGTACTTAACAATGCTGACGGTGAGACAGCCAATACACAACAGGTAGTAGTATAAATCCTCGCGTCTCAAGCCAGGACCATCAAATTGAAAATGGCTTTTGGATGGGAGCCGAAACGTCTTGATCGCAAAAACAGTGTTCAGCGGAGGTGGAACCAGTCCTGGATGAATGAAGGCCTGCACCGTCTTGTTTCTAGTGGTTGTGTTTTAAAAATATATCTCAAAAATATATTAATTTGTCCTGTGTCGTCCTCAGTCTCCTCTATGGCACATGTTGGACTACTTCTCTTGTTTCATTGTATTCATAGGTGTAAGGTTTGGCTGGGCTCCAATGCTTTGATTTTGTTCCAGAAGCTGAGTCTGCCCCTCCTTCAGTGTGAGTCGGGCGTGATCGTAACCTCTGACCTCTGTGACCCTGTCTTACACAAACGTGACGTGTTTTAGTCCAACAAACTCTAGTCTCTTCACTTAATGAACCCACTTTTATCAAAGGGATTTGTCCACAGGTATTCATGTTATTTCATACTAATAAAGATGGTGGAAACCTGGGAGTTTGTTGATTACTTTGTTTCGAAATTCAATGCACGGTAAACAGTCATATTTTTATATAGTACTTTTCCACCTTCAAAGCACTTTACATCAAGGAACCACTCGCCCACACATTCATACACCAGTGTTCGCAGACACTACGGGTGAGGTGAGTTAAGTGTCTTGCCCAAGGACACAGGGACAGTATTCATCTGTGGGAGCTGGAATTGCATCGCCAACCTGTGGGTCAGTGGATCTGACCGCTCAACCAATAATGTTTTGTTTTTTTTTATGTCGAGAGCAGGATTTGAACCACCAACTTTCGGATCAGTGGACAAACACTCTATGAGCTGAGCTGCTGTCGCCCCATGCAGTGACACGAGGACAGTCTGAAGCACTTAAAGGGGCAGTACCCAATTTTCAGCCAGAAGGGAAAAACTTGAACCATGACAGAGAAACAACTGTTAAGCGTAGTCACAGAATGTTGTTTCTACGTGGTTCTCATCCTCCTCTGCGCCTGATTGGACGAAAGAGCAGGGACGCCACTTAATCTATAGTGAACAAACAAATACTTTCAGATATTAAACGTGCAGTTACTCTGAAGTTAGCGAATCTGAAAATTTTGCGATACATTTGTTCTTATATTTATGTCAGCCGTCTACAGAAAAAGTGTATGTCTGATATCGCTAAATGTAGTTTTTTTGACCTGCCGTGTCTTGCATTAAGCACAATAAAAAAATAATAAATGAAAAAGAAAATCCTAATTCGTATTTCTGAGCTCCATCTCTGTGGCTCGGTCTATTTTGCAGAACAAATCTCTGAAGAAAAGTCTTAATAAAATCAAAGGCAGAAAGTGGAGCACACGACAAAGACGGCCCACATCTGAGCCCACGTTTGTACATCACAGTTTGTACCATTTACCTCCACTGACTCAGAACTACAGTGAAGGGATGAATGAGTGAAAGAGTGAAAGGGAGTGAAGGGGTGAATGAGTGAATGGGAGAACAAGTGCAGGGGCAAATGAGTGAACAAGTGGAGTGAAGGGTTAAATGAGTGAGTGAAAGTGTGAAGGAGATAAAAGAATGAATAGGTGAACAAATGAAGGGGTGAATGAGCGAAAGTTTGCCCGAGTGAAGGGGTGAATGTATGAGCAAGTGAAGCTGTAAATGAGTGAAAGAGTGAACAAACAAAGGGGTGAATGAGTGAAAGAGTGAACAAATGAAGGGGTGAATGTGTGAAAAAGTGAATGAGGAAATGAGTAAACAACTTAAGGGGTGAATGAATGAAAGAATTAACAAATTAAGGGGTGAATGTGTGAACAGGTGAATAAGGAAATGAGTAAACAAGTGAAGGGGTGAATGTGTGAATATTTGAATGAGTGAATGAATGAAGGGGTGAATGAGAAAATGAGCAAACAAGTGAAGGGGTAAATGACTGAAAGAGTGAACAGGTGAATGAGTGAAAAAGTGAAGGAGTGATTGAGTGAAAGAATGAACAGGTGAACACATGACGGGGTGAATGAGTGAACAGTTGAGTGAGTGAAGGGATTAATGAGGATATGAGCAAACAAGTGAAGGGGTGAATGAGTGAAAGAGAAGAAGTGATCATTCACTTGATTAATGAATGAGTGAAGGGGTGAGCAGGTTCAGTGAACAAGTGAATGAGTAAAGATTTGAATGAGTGAATGAATGAGCAGGTTTGTCAGAGCCAAGTTTGAACTTGAGTGTGAACGTCACAGAATGACATCAGTGAGTTTTTGGACCCTGTTTGTTTGTGTGAGCTGTTTACGCCTGAGGACGTGTTCAGGAGTTAGATTAGTTTTGGTGTGACGAAGACTGAGACACGTCCTGGATGAAGATTAAATGCACTTTTTCAATATGTTACAATGTTGTTGTTTCCTTATCAAAAGTGTAAAAGTGAGGTCTTCTTCTGAATTCTCTTTTCTTTTTTAAATTAAAGTCCATATACACGTTTTCTGGTTCTGATCATTTTAGTGCAGTGTCGTACAAGAACCACTGTTTGTGTTCAAGCTCCTTATGGTGATTGGTGGATTCCTCAGTGCAAGTGAAATTATTAAGATAGATACAAGCAGAACAACACAAAAAGCCATGTGCCCACCCGAAAGTTAAACCCATAACCTCTTGCTGTGGAGTGAGTGTACTAGCCGCCCAGTCAGAACTAGTTTTTGGAGAGTATCCAAGTTTGGAACAGGAATAGTCCTGTTTTAGTCCTGGTTTAGATCTGTTGATACTCCGAAAGTCAAATATTTGCGTAGGAGGCACTTGGTGTGAAAAGTTTGACTTTGGCTGGACCGTAGTGTGTATTGATTTGCTAGCACCACATTGCTAATGTTGAGTTTATTTTCCTTTTTGATTAATTTCCACAGTTATCAGCAGAGTGAGGAGACACTAACTAAAGCATTCAGAAATCAATGCATTTGCAGCACAAGGACCCGCACCTGATTTTTTTCCCATGTATTTGAGCAAAACTTGTCTGGCCCCAGTACAGATGTACGGTACAAGCAGCTCTTGAGGTCAAAATAAGTCAGTTGTGTATCCGCATATAATTATAAAGTGTTTTATTGTCCAATAATCAGGAATTGCACTGCTAGCATGGTAGTTATTAGCATTACCGTGACGCCAAACTCCGCTCTGGTCTCTGAGAGTTGTGAAAAGTGCTTATAAACTTATTGCGGTGAATAATTAGGATGCTCTGAATGCATAAGGCAAGTGAGGAATAACCTTGGACCACTGCGAACCTTTAAAACCCTTAAATGTACTGTTAATGTTGTTTCACATAGACTTTTCTCTGTCGAAGGAAGCTTTTAAAATGTTACATTTGGCTCAAGGTAAAATTATTCAAATCTCTTATTATCTTGTGACATTTACACTCCAATTACGTAAATAATCCGGTTCGGGAGATTATGAGTGGAGTCCTCTGATTTTGTTTGTCCACAGGGAAGAACATTTGAAGTGATTTAATTGGTGAGAATTTAAGATTTAATACTTTTTTTCGTTTTAGTTTTTATAGAGCAGCACCTGACAACAGTCGCTAAGGAAGTGGCACACTGAGTATGGCTTTAATATAGTTTCTAATGTGAAATGTGCACTATTTTTGTTGAGGAGATTTTATTGCTTTGCCTGTAATGTTCCGCAATATGGCACTAAACTTGTCCATCTCCATGGAGACGAGCAAGTGACACCACCAGGCCAAGTTACAGGTCAAGTCTGTGGACCCAGTTCTTAGTAAGGCGTTTTATTTTTTAACAAAGCATTATACAGTGCCATATTCAGGACAGTTGACGGTTCAAATTATATTTTGTTTAGGACTTTTAATTGTTATGGCTACTTTTTGACAGTCTGAAACCTATGGCTATATTTTGCTTCCAACCAGAAAGCAGAACAACCTCCTTACTTTGGGTTGCCAGATCCTATGACTAAAAATAGTTTGCGGCACATCAGGGCTCTCCGTGATATGATGTGTTTTCATGGCAGCTAATGACATCCCAGGTTCAGTTGTAATTACGTTGCCATATTTGACCAGTAGGAGTCACGTGTTGTGTCTATTACCTTCATGAGACTGACTGGTCCATTCTCTCCCCTGCAGTGCCTTAACGTGCTCCTCACAGGCAGTTTTTGATACATCTGCACACACACACGTTAGCTTTACATGCTTCTTGGGGGCATTACATTGACATACATTTATTTCCTGGAGACTGATCCTAACCTTAACCATCGTCACTACTTGTCTAACCTTAAACTAAACCCTAACCCTGACCTATTTCAACTCATATCTGAACTTTAAAGCACACATATATACACAATTTTATTATCCTTTAAACATACCTTTGCTTTGGCATCTCATGTTTTAGAATTTAAATTAACGGCCGCTTCCCATACTGGAATCTGGTGAATCTCCTGGCCGCAGAGGGAATTACCGTGGTGAAAACGATTAAACTAAGTAATTAGAAACAAACCCTGACATGTTAATATAATCACGCAGTTGGATTGAACGCAATTTGACAGCAGAAATTCCTAAAACAAGTCTGGCGATGACTTATTGACTTTAAAACTGTGCAGGGTTTGTACCTACGATGCAACAATCCTTGGAAAATTCAAACCAAGACAGCTCCAGGTATGTTTTTGATGAGGGAACAATGTGAAAACACGGTTCAAAGCTCATAAAAGTCAATTTTGCATACGCATCTTGTTTTTGATGTAATAATAAAGGAGTTACGTCACGGAGACCTGATTTTGTCCCCATAAAGGAAGCAGGTCCCCACGATGTGAGTGTGTGTACAGATTTTAATCTCCAAAGAGTGATAAACATCCGCACGCAGCCCCTGTAGCGTCACGTGGTTCTGTCAAGTGAAGTTTGACAAAAAGCCTCTGAATGTTTAGATCCAACTGGCCTGTCCACCATCTGTCTGACAGGATCTGACGTTCTCTTTCACTGAACACATCGCTCCTGCCGTCGCACCTGTCGGCTCAAACAAAGGCACAGCATTGTCTCACATTTCATTTGACTTTAACATACGCTGACACTTGAGAGAAGTGCCATGTTTGGTTTATTGACTGGACCAAACATCAAAGGTGCATTACGTAACATTTGTTGTAGGGAGTCTGCCACCTGCTTGTCTCTATGGAGATGTTATTGCTTTGTCTGGCATTAAATTTACCTATCTTCATTGTGAGGAGCAGCTCATAGTAAGAATGTACGTTTTCAAGTTATTTTAGCGGTAAAAACACCTGCAGTAGAATAAATGCAAGACAATAAACTGGACACACGACGTAAGTTGGTGAGACGTCTTCCGCCTGCATGTCTCTGTGGAAATGCTATTGTTTTTCCTGGAAAGTTCCACAATATGGCATTAAACATATTGATACTGCATTTATTCATCTTAAATGTTTTTATTGCTGAAAAATACCTTGAAAAAACATGTAGGCTATTCAGAATTGGCATGTATCTTTGCCTTTGGTGCTGTCCATGGAGATAGATACAGTTAATGCCATATTGCAGGACATTCCAGGCAAAACTATTACATCTCCATCATAGATCATAGACATAGACACAGCTAACCTGCTAGCCTCTGCATTCCAAATTAGAAGTGAGCATGGGCGCGCTTCCAGCTCCATCGACTCTGGCTCCAATTCACTTTCTATTAAAAAAACATTGCCTCTCTCTCTGTAACTGCTGCTGTCAGACTCGTCATTTTGGTCTTAAAATGTTTGTAGTAACCCGCTCTACATGATCCTGGTGTTTTTATCTTGCTATTTTGTCCCTAAATCAAGATATGAACATTAATAACAGACCAATGAGGCGCCTGTTTTCCCCTGAGGTTGCTCCCGCTAACTTTAGCAACAGGTATGATTGACAGGGTTGGTAAGCGCCTGCACCCTGCCATACCAGTGGTGCAGGCGGGAAGGGGCGCTAGCTCCAACAGCCTCACTTCGAATTGGCTCTGTGGTTGCTATGATACTCGTGTAAATATGGAACTCGGTTGCAAATTCGCCCCTATAACTGCTAGTCTCGATGAGCTTTGTTTGACTGGAGCTAAACGCTATGGGTGACGTCACACTCACTTAACCCCTTCTTTATACAGTCTATGATCTCCATAGAGACAAACATGGCGGGCCCTCATGCAGAAAAGTTACACAGTGCACCTTTAGAGTACTTTAGAAATTTAAACCAATCAAAAATACCCTGAAATCATTTAACAACCCAGACCTACTTACAAATACACAACTACACAAGTCAAAACAACTCAAAACCAAATTACGTTTCTGAATTGTCTTCCTTTGCACTCGTGTTCTTTTTGCAGTGTAGTATATCCCACACACTCCGGGTCTCCGTCAGCAGAACAGATGTGCGCTGTCCAAACGTCTCGCGCTCTCCTCAAATGAGTTTTAATGATTTCTGCGCAGCACCACGAGAAGGGCTTTATTTTGTGGAGAGGGAGCTAATTCTATCAAAGCTGTGTCAAGCTGCAGAATCATTGGATTTCATTTTGCATTTTCCTCCTAACACCATGTTTATTTTCAATCTAGGTTGACACAGCTAAGTGCTTGCGTGGAGATTATTAAAGGGCCCATAGTACGTTGTTTTCTGATCTGTGTTATTATGTTGTTTCCTCATCACAAACGTCTGTTTTGTTATATTCACACATGTTTAACACAGAAACCCTGCATATTTAGGCTTTCACTTGATAGAGTTCTTTTCTCAAATGGACCTTGTGATGTCATGTGGTAATACAGGAAGTGCTACACTGTGTTTTTAAACTCTGCTTCACTAGAATCATTTGGATGGTTTCAGCCCTGGAATTCCCAATCTCTACTGAACTAAAGGTAAAAGGAGCTATTAACTTTAAAACTACCACTTCATGACATCACAAGGTGGAACAGAGCATTTTGAGCTTTGGAGATGTAGACAGACTGATGATAATGAGATACTCAAACAAATGTGAATGAAACAAAACACAACTCCAGGTATGTTTTTGATGAGATAACAACATTCTAACTTGGCTAACACAAGAGTCCATTTTGTGTAATATAGGACTATTAAGCCAGATGCCCTGTCTATACCAACCATGTCAGTTTTCCCTTATATTTGCTCTTTGCATTTGACCCATCCGTCAATGCCACTGGGGCAACTTGTCCTCTATCGATTCATTTAACTGACTGTGCTCAAAAATATGAAATGTTGAGAGAAAGGTTTTGGGTTCGACTCCTGGGCCTTTTTATGTGTGTGTGGGTTTGCACATTTCTCTCAGTGTCTGGGTGGGTTTCCTCTGGGCACTCGTTTACCAGATCTACCCAAAACATGCCACATAGGTATAGTCCTCCAGCTAAGATAGTTCTGACCAAGACTAGCTCAAGATCTGGAGATGGGTCCACATCTCCTCACAGGTTGTGCCAGAAATATTGAAGGATGGGTCAAATGCAGAGGACAAATTTTCCTATGGGGACAATAAAGTGCACCTTTAACCCATTCCCATTTAATTATTTGGATCAACATAAAATAAATACATGCAAAATGTGACATAATTTAACAAGAGTTGACATTTCATTTTTGATCTGTCTATTGCTTGTTGGAAATGTTAATACATTTGACTTACCACTTGAATCTAAAAGCTGTGGTCTGTCTTACTGTTAGCGTGTTAGCATGTGCTACTATGGAATATCACACTTCTGCAGGTCTGTGCTTGGCTGTTCTATAGCCGTCTTCAGAAGAGGACACAAACTGCTGAGGAGGCCGATTCTGGATTCTTCTTTTAGATCAAAGCTGAGCCCCCAGAGAAGTGTGCTCCCCTCTCTATGAACACTTACCATTCTGTAGCTCCCCTCCACCTCTGCTCCGACCTCTGCTCCTGCTCCAATAAACTGACCCAGGACAGCACTGAGGACTGTGGGTTTACTCAGACAGAAAAAGATTTATTCAGAGGAAGCACCTATATACACAAGTTTACTACTTTCTAAATTTTAGATAGAAATGGAAGACGTCAAAAAATATATATCTATATATATTCAAATGCTCAAAGTGCTTGCTTTGTTGAGAGCGTTGTAAGCCCAAAATGCTTCGTTTGAATTTTGCCCATTAAGTTACATCATAGGTAAAAATCTGGAACTTCGACTGCACACCTTTGTTTTTAAGACAGGGCTCATTCTGCGGTCAAATTGTGTTCACATAATATTAATTGGGGATAAACAGACTTCATCTGTTTACTTTCTGTTTGTTGACAGCAGAGGGCGCTCCAGTGCCTAAGTACCTTATTGGAAATGGAGTTGTACTTTATACAGTATATTTTCCAAATGCTTATGTCTTGCTGTGAGGAGAGAGTGTTAACAACTCTGCCACCGCCCTAACAAAAGTAGCCAATTTGAGTTCTTAATAATACCTTAAAATGAAAATTTTCTATTATTATTATTTTTTTATATCTCTTCTCAGGTCTGTCTCCACCTGTCTCCTGACTCGTGGTGTCCAAACCTTCATCTTAGAAGCATTTTAGCAGTGTTTTGGTTGAAAGCAGGAAGTTGGCGTAACAGTTGGCACAGTTTGAGTGCCCCGGAGCTGCGTGTGCCCACACAGTGTCTCCTGCTCTCTGCTACACTGCAAAAAATGATGCACCTACATGAGTTACAATGGATTTAATTCAGAATATGAATCAGTATTTAGCTTTAGTCTAACATGACCTATATTATTGAACTTGTTTTATAGCATTCTTGGCTGGTTAAAAGATCAACATTATAATATGCCTGTTTGTGGTTTTCAGCTTCCTGTTTAAAGGCGACATTTTGAGGACTTGACCATTCAAAGATGGAATATTTTGTTTTGAATTGGTAATTTCTATGGCAACAATGTTATTTTTTCATCACTGTGAAATCAGTGGATAGTTCAAAATTGAGATGAAGGGTGGGAATTCTGTGGTAGAATTTGGCTTTTATTATTGTCACAGTGCAGATGTTAAGTCCTGATTTATGTTTAATTATTCTCTGACCAAGGTTTCAGGAGGTTTCAAGGAAGGATCATGCAACTCAAGTGATACAACTCACCTTCTGTTTACAATAGTATCCCCAAACCTTGGTCCAAACCACAATAATCAGGTATATAAAGGTTTCTGGCAGACGCATCTGCTTGTCTCCATGGAAATACCTCAGTGCTCCACAGTATAGATGAAACTATCTGTCATCAGTGGTGGAAGAAGAACTCAGTTTTCTAAATTCTGAAAAAAGTACAGATACCGGAGCAAAAAAAAACTCAAGTAAAAGTAAAAGTATCACATGAAAAAATCTACTTAAATCTACTTAGTCAATTTTAGAGAAGAACTCAGCCTAAGTATGTAGAGTTTGTGTGTTAAACGTGTGAATGCAGGAGGAAACAACATGAGGAAACAACATTAAAACATAGATGGAAATACATGGATATGGGCCCTTGAAGTAAAAGCATTAAAGTACCCGTTAAAAATGTACTTAAAGAGTAAAAAGTAAAAGTATTTTGTGCTGAGATCTAATAAAGCTTCAAATATAGTGATTTTGATACAGATTGTGCCGAATATAAAGCTTCAAATATAGTGATTTTGATACAGATTTGTGCCGAATTTTGTTCAACAGAAACAATTGAATCAACTGTTTTTTTTCTAGCTGTTTTTATTTGTATATTTTTGTTTGCTCCAACTACAAACATGTTAAAGATAAACCCCACAGCCTTTTCAGCAGGTCTCAAACAATCATATACTTAGTTTTCAGTCCTGTTCAAAAATGTAAGTGGAGTAGAAAGTACAGATACCAGCTCTCAAATGTAGTAAAGTAAAAATAAAAAGTCTCCACTGTAAAATTTAAGTACAGACACCTGATGTTTATTCGATTACAGTTTGGTCTTGGTTTGAGCCCAGTTTAGTCTCGGCGTAGTCATAGTTTAGCCCTGTTCTAGTCCTGGTTTAGTCCTGGTTTAGTTCTGGTTTAGTCCTGCTCTAGTTCCAGGTTTAATGAGATAATCTCTAATGTAGATGTCCTCTTTTTGCAGTGTGCAGACTGTGATGTGTACAGTGGAGCAGGACAGATTTAGCCTGGGCCTTTTGCACGAGCAGATGGTGGTATTATGTGATGCTACTGTTAGCCGCTGATGACTCCTCCAGCCCACTCCGCTCTCGCCTCTTTCCGCCTCCACTACAGACCACGGAACAAAAGACCAACCATGGAACATTATCTTCTATTGTGCCTGGACTCGCTGAATGGTTCGCAAACACTTAAAGCTGAATTACACATCGTTTCGCTTTTAAATTTGTATATTCATGTTTTCCTCCCATAATGTCATTTTAAAGCATTTTATCCATTGCAAATTTGAAGAATGAGTCACTATATGATGCTTTGGGGTGAGAGCTGATTGGCTGTGCAAGGCTGGTCCCACCTGTTTGACTTCTGTATTTGTAAAGGTTGTTCTAAATGTAAAAAATAAACTTCACCAGAATAAAAAAATAAATAGACCAATCTAGGTAATATTTTAATAAAATCTTAATTAAAATGTATAATTATGTTAAGTATGTCATATGCATTTGTACGGAGCCCGCTTGATGACCTGTGCGAAAAAAGATACTAAATTGTGGCCTCAAATCATGATTTTGTTCGCACAACGTATAATTTGTACCCGCGCCTTGGCTGATTTGTTCCCACAAATTAAGAACTTAATTTTTAAACTCAGAAATACTGAAATGCCATGCAAATCAAGGGTTTTCATAATGTCTTCAAATGAATATTAAGCCTTGGTCAGTGGTGTAGCTACGTGATGGCCAGGGGGAACCGTGGCCCCCCTCTGCCCCCCCCCCGCACAACTGGACTGAGTGTGACTGAATGAAACACACCATCCTGCAGCATTACTAACACAGAGGCTTTGTATTTTCATGCTCTGGCCATGGGGCACATACATAACTGGGCTCTATTCACTACACTACACCTTGCATTCTCTCTGAAAACCTTTGCCCTGTCAGTCACTTTTAACTCCGTCTAGCCTCATTCAAGTTCTGTCGGGTGCCGCAAAAGCGTAGCGTTCCGTCTGATCACTCTACAGTGGGCAGATTGCTAAGATCGCTAAAGTCTGCTTCAATCATCGGCTATTACAGGGAAAAACTGGCTCAAATAATGGACTACTAAACCATGAAAAGGTGAGGGACTTGGAGTCAGGACGCAGCGATACAACGCACAGCACCGAGTCACGGCACAGCTCCTATGAAACAGACTCCACCACCACTAACATCTGTATGAGCATATTCAGGTCTAACAGCACAAAACATCACACACATGCCTCAAAAAGGACTTTAGAGCTTAACCGCTAACATTAAACCATAGCACTTACTGCGTTATTTTTAGTCTTATTGATCCCTGTTTTGTCCCTGTTTAGCGAGACGCCGCGTTTCTTCCACAAATACAATCCACAGTAAGCATCAGTGTTGGGAATGATGGCGTTTTAGTACACCGCCGTTAGCAATGGTGTTATTTTTACCAGTAACGAGTAATGTAACTAAGGACTCTTTCCTCTGCTATAACGGCGTTATAGTTACTGTCAGTGTAACGGGGTTTGTTATTTTACTGATTCTCAGCAGGTGACAGATCAGACTCACCTCACTTGTCTCTTTCAGAGGAGCTACAAAGTTTTCCCTTTGTTTTGGGAAGTAAACAAGACCAAGGCGAGGGATTATAGACAGTGACTGGCTAAAACTGTAAAAACCTGTAAAAGTGACCAATCAGAAGCAGCCTTAGGCGGCCGTAAAGACTTTCTTGGCATTTCATTGGTTTAGCGCTGGCACGAGGTTGAATACTTGCTGTTTTACACATGAGGAAATATGCAGATTCCTGTGGATTTTATGGATCAACATCATTATTTGGCGACTCTTTTGTGGTGGAATACAAACAGACCACTACAGAACTACAGCACTCACTGTCCAACCCCCCCACTACACTACATTTGTCCACATTGAATGAATTGGCTTAAGTGTGAGAATGAATTGTGTAACCCGCACTTCCTAAGACTCTTATTTGGATGCCACTTCCTGTTGCTGCAGTCTGCTCTGCCTTTAAGTTGCGGGGTCACAGAGGTCACTTCCCTGTCTCCTCCTCCGCTCCTCACTGTGGATGTGGCGTGCTCAGGTCAAAAAAACTGCCATTTCTGGACTAAGACATATTTTTCATCATTCCGAATTCTCTACCTCTCAGCGGTGAGTGTTGATCGCACATCGGGATATTTATGCTGTGATTAGCAGTTGTATTTCATTGCTAAATAGGCACTGAGCGTTTTATTTTGTTAGCATCGCTATCGCTCCCGTTCAAAACTCCTTAGCAGTTCGTGTATATTCGCACTGTCTACTCGCGCTTGGAGTTTTATGAAACACCGCGTGTATTGATTTAACTATAGAGCCAATTTAAGTTACGTTAAACCCGAATTGTAAATAACAATGCAGTTACTGGGAGCATTGTTTTATATTGCTCTCTTGAATTTATTTTGCCCACTTTTGATGACTTTTGAGTGAACGCTAAATCAGCTATACGCCTCCATTTTGTTTTCTAAAGAGTATTAATGAATGTAGCTACGATTTTTTGATTTGTTGTGCAACTTTTAATTAGCATTTTCAGAATCTGCTTGAGCATTGTGAACTGTACAATTGAGTATTTTGATATATGGAAAAGTGCACTTGTTTAATGAATTACTGATCCTGACACATTGTATCAATATAAAATTGTAAATTATATATTTTCTCTGCATGTATGGATATGTATATAACATAACATATTTTGTAAATGCAGATGTTTTTGGTTATGCAAATGTACATTTATTATTTTGACCTTTTTATAGGTCAGGTTTTTTTTTTCCCTGGATTGAAAAAAAGAAATGCGGACTACCCAGCTACCCAGATCCTATGCGTATAAACTAACAATACAAAGAACATTGAACTTATGAAACAGCCCATAATACAAATACCGGTCAATGTACATTCCTGTTTGTCTTTATTTATTTATTTATTTTTTCCCCAATACATTCTTTCGTTAAAATTTCAATACTGGCTGTTTGTGTTTTATTCACACCCCAGGCTCATACCAAGAACCAGCCTTCTGATCCGGCCTTAGTATTCGTACTTTACTTGACGTGGTCGCAGTCAAGTCCCTAGCCTACAATCGTTACAATTGACTAAATCGTGAGTACAAATTACATGTCGTGGGAGCGAAATCATAATTCGAGGCCACAATTTAGTATCTTTTTTCATGCAGATCATCAGACAGGCTGAGTAGAAATTCATCCAAAAACATCAACCCTCCTTAAGGAGCCCACGAGACAGGCCCCAGCAGCCGCAGCCGACCACCGCTCCCGGCACAAAGAGCTCCTACAGAGGAAACACTGAAGATCCTAAAAGTGATAAAACAATATGAGTCAAAGCTAAGTACTAGAATTTAAAGTAGTAGTGGGACCCACCGCTGGAACGGGCAGAAGACAGACAGGCAGAAAACCAAACCTCAGTGTGTACGGTGAGACCAGGTGCAGCTGCTCAAGAGGCGGCCATTTTGGCTCATGATAAGGGCTCTTCACTTCATCTAAACAAGGGCAGTGGCTGTACCCTCCGAAACAGTCTGAGTGATTTAACTACCTCACTCAAGATATGCGGAAGACAAAAACATTAAACATTCTTGCATGTTTAAGCAATATTTCATCATCTAGAGAATTCAAAGCAATCACTCCCAGTTCTTGACATAATTTGGTTATTTTTAGTGCTGTGTCTTTAAAGTTCATACGCCAAATTGCCACCAGCAGTTTCAGTTCTTGCATCCTTTACTAGCCTTTTTGTGTATAAATATCTAGATAGTTTTCCATACTCATACATTGTTTTAAGTTATTTTAACTGTAACTTTTCTGATAGGGTTTTTCATGGAGATGTTACTATTATGTCTGAAATGATCCACATCGATCAAAATAGGACTTTAAATTAATGTCGTTAGCTCCTCCTTTCAGACAGATATCAGGCAGTCGCTCACTAATAACCCAGCAGAACTGAAGGAGCCTTTTCCATGAATAACGAAACACATTCACTCCAAAACGTTTGTCTAGTTGACAGAATTCATTTTTCTTTTGAAAAACAACCTACCTGGATGACTGAGGGATTGCACAGATATCTTGTATTTATTCAATATAGATACCTCAAAAAACGTGCATTCTAACTGTGAGCGTCTCGCCTCTCCACAGATCTGACCTGTAACTTGCCCTCATTACGTTACCTTTGTGTCTGCTTGGAGATAGATATGTTTAATGCCATAATGTGTGACAGCATCTCTAGGAGGACGGCCAAGTTGGGGACCTTTCACCAGAAAAGTTACAGAGTGGACCTTTAATTCAGACAGCAAAAACACCAATATCAGTTCATAAACATATGTAAAAAAAAACACAAACACTGGACCTTTTAATATCTTGTATCTGCACCTCTGATCTCAAGTGTATCGTGTTGTTTTCTGTATTAAACCAGCTGCCCTTCCTCTGTCCCGCTGCTGTGACTAATGAAAACTCCTTGTGCGCCCTCTGATAGTGGGTTCCTGACGGGTGCCCGACGGGTGCCAGGGTCAGGGGTGAGGGCTGGGAGGGTGGGGTGCATTTGATTAGGGTGACCCGCTGGCTGCGAGTGTGTTGCCATGGCAGCGGGGGCGACTGTTTTACGCTCCCAGGTCACTCGCGGTTCTCGCCTGATCCCATTACCTCCATGCTGCTGGTGCTATGGGGCTTGTGGAGTCACTAATCTGCTGCCAGTATGTGGTCTGAGCGGGACACGGGCGAATCAGGAGCACAGTACTGACCCATGTGACCAGGCCAATATTCAGTTCATGCTGCTGTTGTTTGAATAAGAACACTGTGCATTAATCTGTGTGTTAGCAAGAAGCTTCGACACAAATGCGCCAGAGTTACGCCATTATAACATAGATCAGAAAATAGCGTAATATGGGCCCTTTAAACACGAAACCAAATAAACAATAGACACATGATATATATTTATTTTTTCAACAAAATTGTACTTCTCTGGATAAGAAACTTCAGTAATATGTTTTGCAGTGTACTTAAGTAAAAGTTTTGTTTCCTCTTCCCACTGTCAGTAAGTCCACAAGTGACAAAAGCTTTAAGTTGACAATATGAAATGATTTGAACATGTGCGTTTCTTGCACCATTCCTTCAGATCTGGTTTATGACTTTGAAAATACCAGATTTAGATTTTTTTTATTTACTCCTATGTAGTAATTTATCAGTTTTTGGCTACTCTACCAGTGATATTCACATACATTACATCAGTGGTTGTGAGCTGGTGGTTTGGAATCATTTTTGCCTCATGATCAACGCTTGAATCATAAAACTAAATTTTTAGTAATTTTTTTATTGAACTTTGAATATTTTTGAGTTTGTAGAATTTGACTTTTGTTGAATGGGTCCTAAAGTTACACCAGATGATAATGATAGAGATTATTATTATTATTTATTATTATTATCATTAAGTTTCAAAGTTCTATTTTTCATATTTTTTCTTTCATTTTTGCCTTTCCCACATTATTTTGCCCATTTGTTCATAATTTCCCTCATCAAACCCTGCACACGTGTGAACAATCAGATTAAATCAGATTACTCACATCACATGGAACTGTTTACTTGGCATTTCATTAATCTGATAACTCCAGAAATCAGATCTTTTGGCGCATGTAAAAATTGCTCGTTTTGTCGGGAGAGGCAGGGCATCTGGCTTAAAACTCAAAGTAAGTATTCACTCTAGCAACGTCTGACAAAATAACTGGATAAATGTGTGCTCGCCATGAAATATTAGTGTGAAAGTTGCAGCGTTAGCATTAGCTGATTGCTCCTGTAGTAGTCGTAACAGAATCCCATTCACATCCTGGTTCCACTGTGCGTATGGAGCCTCATTAATCACTTGCGTCCAATCAGAGAACGGCTCGGGAACACGGGGCAGGGGAAGCGCTCGTCCTGGTCCTTTTGTCTGACCGCTGCTCCTGTGACTATGATGGAGCATGTTTGCCTTTGTGAATGGATCAGAGCTGCAAAGACACACACGGAATGAACAGAGGCTACAGAGCTCGGGCTCAGATGTCAAAAAGCAAACGCTACAGGCAAAATCCGCTATTTTTCACCCCACAAAACGGATTGAGTTTGGAGGAATTTCCTGAACTAGTTTGATCAGCCTTCTACATAGGTCCATACATGACTTTTTGCTTTGTACAGTATTGATACTTTGCCCTGACATAACACTCAAAAAGGGGGAGAATCATGTGTGTCTATGGTGGAATGTTCAGCCGTTACCCTGGTGACACAGTGCATTAGCAAACACTGCCAAAGTAAAAGTTTTAAGAGAAAAAGAAAAAAAATACACATTTTCGGGGCCTGTGATCAATACGAGCGTTAATGGTCCTGTTTATGTGTGTGATGTTCAACAAAAAGGTGAGTGTCTAAGTGAAAAACTGTTTGCTAATGCTAATGTAACGTAAAATAATAACTATATTGTGTAAATGAGACACGTTTCGGCCCTTGTTTACAGTCTAATTGTTTGGTAACACAACTGGAATTACATCTGCATATGTCACATCTGCTGCCCATGTCCATCCATGAAGTTTTTGAAGGAGTTTTTTGGGAGAAAATATCAAACAAAATGATGTTAGTTATGTCTGAGTGACTTAACCTGACATATGCACTTTAAATATTCCTTTGTATCAACCAAACCGAACAGTATGCTGCATTCACATTACAAAACTTTAAAACATGTTCATGACTATTCACACACATCCTATAGGTCAGTTTAATGCTGTTTTAAAATGATTCACTTTAAGACTAATGACAGGAACAGAGCCCTCTACTGCCAGCCTGGAGTACTGCAGCTCATGTCTCCTGTAACTCTTAGAGACTAAGAATTCACAAGATGAAGCAAAGACTGTGTGGATCCAGAACTACTGTATTAAAAGCCCTATACCTGATTTTAATTTATTCTAGCATTTTCTCAGGTGATAACTAATACAGAAGCTACAGACAAGGTCACCTCTTTCCATCTAATCCTGCACATTGTTACTAAGCATCTCTGTCATGGTGCATTTGTAAGACTGACAAAAAAAGCAAATCGTGGGACCATGACAAATAGTGTGTCATGTTCCAATATCACAGCAGCAGAAAGGACTAAGTGGGCGGGGCTAAAAGTTCAAACTAAAACATGTTCCTGAATAATGTTTCAAAAGGTCCTTTAAAGAGGGGGTATTATGCAAAATGAACTTTTTGGAGCTTTCTACTATGTTATAATGTTGTTCCCTCATCAAAAACATGCCTGAAGTAGTTTTATATGTCATCCGTGTTTGTGTAATCTAGTGATCTCCCCCCGGCCCTATTTAACCCTCCTTTAGTTTTATATGTCATCCGTGTTTGTGTAATCTAGTGATCTCCCCCCGGCCCTATTTGAACCCTCCTTATGGTTAGCAGTACGATCCTATCCAAAGCTCAGCCAACAACCCTACGTCACCCATCCTCCCACACAACAATTCCCCATAAATATACAAAAGCACGGTACAAAACAATACATTACAACTTCAATCTGATGGGACGTGCAGTAGTTTCATTAGCGAAATGCACGTTGATTGTACTGTGATAGTGCTCTGAAGGGGGAATGGCAGCGTGGAGAGCAAGGGGAGGAGGGCTAAGAGCTTAACATGTGTTAGTGCTAACATGTTATGTGTTAGCGATTAGCAAAACCCCACAGAAGTGTAACACCCCCTCTTTAAACAACCCATTACAGCTGCATTACCCAACTTTTCTCTTGTAACTTTAGTTGTCAAAGCAGTTCTTTATGACAAGACCAGGGCTTTCTTTTGAATCTGGTAAGAATAGCGTGTTGTCATGTGAATGGCACATGACAAAAAGCTTTGTACCATGTTGTATTTCTGTGCTGTGTGATCAAAAAGCTTTCAAGATGTCACCACAGCATAAGTGGTACGTGACCGAGCGGGTGTCAAACGCCCTTTTGTCAAGTCTAATCTTTGAATTAAGACATGAATAAGACCTGTGCAACCTCAGGGTCTTATGAAGCAATGTGTGTGTTGTATTTTTACTTTTTAAAGCTTTGCAGTTTTCTATTTTTCATGATAAAAGGCAAATGTTTTAATTATAGTATGATTATTAGGTAGGTTTGTGTAATTATGATTAACGAGAGAAGACAGCTATTAAAGGTGCACTATGTAACTTTTCTACTGGAGGGGGCGCTGTATACTTGTCACCATGGAGATGTCTTTGTTTTGCCTAGAATGTTACACAGTATGGCATTTATTTGTTAATGCTCCTGGAGCCATTAAACATAAATCACAAATCTTATCACAATTGGAGAAAAATTGTAATTTTTTTCCCCCCAAAATCTTGCAGACCTACTATAGAGGCACAGTATCATTTTTAAAGTATCTTCTCTTGGATCTGTAGCACTTTGCTCTCTTCATACATTCTTTCTCCATTGGTGGTTTTCAGATTCCAAAATATGATGATGTCATACTCCCAGATGGGAGCAAGTTTTTCCAATTGATTACATTGTATTTTGTACCATGAAATATGCAAAGGTAAATTCATAAATGTTGAATCAGATAAGTTCTAGACCCAACAACTCACTGTATTACAAAAAAATAAATATGCATTTTAACAATTCATTTTAGCTACCCCCATCTGTATTAAATATTTAGAATATTGTAATGTAATCTGAAACTTTGTAATATGCTCTGTGCATTAGAGTGAGGTTTCAGCACCACAGACAGCTCCTGTGTAGTATGTTGTTTCAGCACTAGCACGTGGACAGCTCCAGTGCTCTCTCCATAAGGCCTGTGATTATGGGACAGCTCCAGTGCTCTCAGCAGAGTTTCAGCACCGTGGACAGCTCCCACGTCACCTCAGACACTTCTGGATCGAGGGATTTTTCTCAGAACTGGACAAAATGCATGACTCCAGCTTCAGTCAAACTAAAAGAAAGCCTCACACAGATTTGCCAATTTGATAGACTTTCTTGTAGCACCTTCCTCTTATTGTCTTGTAGTACCTTTGTCTTTTTGTCTTGTAGTACATTCCTCTTTTTCCCAAAATACTAGAATACATTATTGGAAAAATATTCATCTTCAACTTTCTACTCAGTGAGCTATTCATGTAGCTGTGTTTTATGTCCAAAGAAAAGTAATATATACAGAAATGTAATGATCATTCTGTTCTTGCTCTAAAGTTCATCTGTGTTATTATCACACGTTTCAGGACCTCCCATGTGGACAGCTCCTGTGTTCTCTTCAGGACCATGGACAGAGCTCTGACAAAACTAGGCATTACTGCAACTATATCAGTGTGATAGGTGCACTGTCACTGTCAATACTTTCTGAAAGCATTTTCTGCTTGAAATCTCAGTCAGTGTATTGGCATTCTGTCCATGTCTCACTGTTTTAAATGTGTTAACAGGTGCACACATGGGGAGTTTCTGTGTGTAGATATAATCCTGTGCCAATGTTGGTCATTCTAAGCCTTCTGTACTGCTCTGGCCCCGATAATGGCCTCTCTGCTCTCTGCTCTCTCTTTCTGTCTCTCGCTCTTTGTCTATGTATCAGTCTCTCTAGCTCTGTCTATATATCAGTCTCTCTATCTCTCTTACACAACCACTGAGAGATGCAGGTCTGATTACAGGTTGTGGCTCCAACGCAGTAATGGGGCCTTTCATTGGCTTTTCATTCTGCCGCCTTTAACAACTTAAACATCAGAAAGAGAGTGAGAGAGACGGTGTGTGTGTGTGTGTGTGTTTGTGAGAGAGAGAGGGAGAGAGGGAGAGGAGTATGTAAGCTGTATGTAAGCTTGTGTTTTACTGCTGCATTCATTTGTGAGTGTAGAAAGCCATGGTGTTCTAGTATAATGAAACATTCTAATTAACACATTTTTTGTTAATTGAGTTCTGTTGTCATGTCCTAAGGCAAGACATTGCAAGCATTGTATGACAAGCATTGTATGAAGGTGGTGTGTGTGTGTGTGAGAGTTCGTGGTGGTCGAATGGTTCGATGGTGCAGATTGGCAGCCTTGGTTCCGTTAGTCTGCCTCAGGGTGTGGAGTGAATGAATAATGCAAAGTAAAGGTGCTATATCAATCCAATGTGTAATTATTATTAGTCCAAATACTGGTTCCCACACCCTTTTTCTGTCTCTTTTTTCTTCAAATTCATCAGTGTTGGTCTGATTTCAGGACCTGCCATTTGGACAGTTCCTTTAAAAAACATTCACAAAACATAACATTATTGGTACGATTTTCATGTGCTGCATTCATTCTGGATGCGTAGAGACCTTTAGTGGTGAATTGTCCAATTACTTGTCTTACTTTACTGCAGTAAAATGTTCTACTTTTCTCAAGTTTCTGTGTTGGTGGATCATTTGGACAGCTCCTATGTTCTCTGCACTTTCAGCACCGCGGACAGCTCCCACACTGCAAAGACAAACAAGTGATTTTTACAACTTATGTAGAAATACAACAAACTGTATAACACTTTTTGGTGAGCAGACTCTGTGCTTTTTGGGCTGTGATCCAAACTGTGCACAAAACTTGTCACATCAGGCTCAGCTCCTTGTAAAACTGATTCCCAAACTATAATATTATTGTAACATTCATGTGCTGCATTCATTGTGTAAGTGTATCCTCATTGTCATGGTCATGAAGCGCTTTACATCAAGGAACTACTCACCCATTCACACACACATTCATACACCACTGTACACAGACACTGGGGGTTAGGTGGGTTAAGTGTTTTGCCCAAGGACACAATAACCGCATTCATCTGTGGGAGCTAGAAACGGCCCACCAACCTGCGAGTCAGTGGATTTAACTGCTCTACCAATGATGAGAGCGGGATTCAAACAGCCAACCTTTGGATCACTGGACAAACACTCAAACACAACTGAGCTACTGTCACCCTAGAAAGCTTTTGTTATATTTTAAATTTCAATTGACAAGTGTTCATTGTTTGGTGAATTCTCAATTACTTTACTGAACCAAAATGTTGTACTTCTTTTTTTTTTTTTAATCTGTGTTGGTGGACTGTTTGGACAGCTCCAATGTTCTCTGCACTTTCAGCACCATGGACAGCTCCCACACTGCAAAGACAAACGAGTGATTTTTACAACTTCTTTTGGTGAGTAGACTATATGTGCTGTTCGGGCTGTCACACCAATTGTGCACAATCAAATCACATCATGCCCAGCTCCTTGAAAAACGGATTCCCACAATATAACATTATTGGTAAGATTTTCATGCGCTACCTTCATTTGCATTTGTGAGTGTAGAAAGCCATACACAAATGTACAACTGTCAAGTGTTTGTTGTTTATTGAATTGTCCAACTACTTTTCTTACTTTATCACACCAAAATGTTGTACTTATTTCCTGAAGTGTATCTGTGTTGGTGGATCATTTGGACAGCGCTCTGTTCTCTGCACTTTCAGAACCGTGGACAGCTCCCACACTTCCTCCTGTAGCTTGATGGAGAAACAAGGATTTTAGTAAGTAAACTATATGTTCTGTTTGTGCTGTGATGATAATAATAATAATAATAATGCTTTCAATGTACATAAGGCTTCTTTGTACACTTAAAGACTTAGACAAGGTGGGTCACAATGGCAGGATGCACTAGTGCCACCTCTGCACCTGTAGCGGTCTCCCATCCAAGTACTAACCAGGCCCGACCCTGCTTAGCGTCAAAAATCTGGAATTTTTAACAAAGGAAACATTATCACGCCCAAACTATGGTCCAATGTATTCACCTGAGTGACAGAAGCTCAGGCCGTTGAACTTATGACCAGGAGTTTGCCAACGCAGATCAACGCTTACTTTTGTTGTGTCCTTCAGCAAGACCCTTCAGTCACCTTGCCTACATGCGAGTACGGTTAGTCAGTGTTTGGTGAAGCCCGGGAATTGAATGAACCAAACAATGTACATGTAAAGTTAGAGAAGACCTAGATATTTTTTGTCATTATTGTGAATCCCGAATCCTCCTACACGCCTGTCTACACTCATTTGCACACATCCTCTGTTCTCTCCATCTCTCCAGCTATCTATCTACTGGTCTATCTCTCCATCCACCTCCCACAACAGACAATGCCCTTGAGAGATAGTGACAGTAGCCGTGTGCATGCTAACAACCCGCTACACGCATACACACACCTGAATTATTCACCCTTTCACTGGGGAGGACACGGGAAGTAAACTCCACTCCTCCTGGTAGTTGGTACTAGCTGCTTTTTTTTTTTTAAGGTTAGGTTAAAG
>KN478982.1:0-11778 GCA_000787095.1 Periophthalmodon schlosseri | reverse complement strand
ACCCCATTGATTTTTTATATTTATTTAAACATATATCTGCCAATATTTAGAAAATATTCTATTAATTGCAAATAAGTCTGGTGTGTCAATGTGTTACATTTTGGGATGAGAGCTCATTTGGTGTGCTAAGGCGAGTCGCCCTGCTTCAGTCCACGGTCTGAAAAAGCTGTTCTAAAGCTGAATATACAAGAATTCTTACATGAAAATACTAGTGACAAGGGGGACTAGGGTTTGTAGATTTGGTACCACATCACAGAAATATTTATTATCACTGATCATAATGTAATTGCACTATTTAACCTGGTTTGATGGAGCTAAATTCACGTCCTCACCCTTCTTGAAGCTGGCCCTGCTCTGCGCTCTGCAGGAAAATGAACATTGTCTGCATGGTAGGCCCTGTCTTCACCATGGTAACTGCGTGGGCCACCTCCATTTGGAAAAAAGCGAGGAGCTCCTTCAGAAACATAACCACTGCGACCATAATCTTCCTCTGGTCTGTAAGGGACCCTTCTCTCCACTGCACCAGCTGCCCGAGGGTATGGACCCTTAAATAACACAACAAATAAGAGGGCAACTTTTATATTAAGGGTGTAGGCTTTCCATCTTATTTAAAAATACACACTCACCGGTCTTTCATTTATAAAGCGCTCATCATACACATTTCTCTCCCTCCTGTATGCCACTGGAGAACACATTTAGTTATTACAATTTGCAGTCAGTTAATCATAATGTACATCCTAGCAACAAGTTAGTTGTGACAGGAAAAGATCAAACCATTATTGAGAACAGCTCTGAGATACTCTATATTTAAGGATAAACTTACTTATGCTTCTCTTGTGTGAATCTCAGAGAGATCAGTTAAATTATGTCTTCAGCACAATCTGCAAAAAAGATGATCGAAAGTCAGTAATTTTCTACTTGAGGGGAAAAACATAGCATACGTAAAAGGCTAAACTTAACCACAGGCATAGCCCTATCTATCTGCCGTGTTTATGTACTGTTATAATTAATTTTTATCTCTATTTGAATAACAAGCTGATCAGAGAATTGCTAAGGTGCTAGCCTATGCACTACATGCTACTACGCATCGCTCGTTTAACAAGATTAGTTAGAAGATGTATTCAGACTCAAGAAAACCACAGACCGCTTGACAATTATTCTTAGATTGGCTTTTAACAAGATGCACGTACATCCAGAAGGATTTATTCATATGCGACGCAGAGAAGCAAAATAATCCGGTCTGTTTCTTCGCTATCATTTGGTTAGCATAGCTTTCCCGGTGGCGCTAGTATATACGTCATCTTTGTGTGTCAGGTTATAGTTACGTCATTAAAATGCGTCCGAGTTTGTTTGTGTTAGCTTAAACCGTACCGTTTGATATTTCATTTCTGTTGTATCAGAATCCCAATTTCATTTGTACGACTCTGTAGTGTCTGCTTAGATCATAATGTGTGGTCTATGAAAACTGTATTACGCGTTACGTGCATTGTTGTCCATCATGAGTGGGGGATTGGCACCAAGCAAAAGCACTGTGTATGTGTCTAACTTGCCTTTCTCTCTCACCAACAATGATCTCCATAAGGTAAATTATGCCGTAAAGAACTCATAAAGATGTGTTGTTAAGTCACATTGAAAAAAGAATTGACCTTTTTTTTCTTTTTTTTAGCTATTTACCAAGTATGGGAAAGTTGTGAAGTAAGTATGCGCCACTGGCAGCTATTCATTTGTGTGTGAATCAAGGTACTGTTTTTGTTGTTTGTTAATATTTTGAAATGTCATGTTTTTAGGGTGACAATAGTTAAAGACAAAGAGACGAGAAGAAGTAAAGGTATAGCGTTTGTCCTCTTTCTGGACAGAGAATCAGCCCATAACTGTACACGAGCAATCAACAATAAACAGGTCAGTGGTGCCAAGTTAAATGTTTAATAATAGTCTGGTTGGTTAAACAATATTACTTGCATTATCTTGCAGTTGTTTGGTCGAACAGTTAAAGCAAGTATCGCTGTTGATAATGGACGAGCAACTGAGTTTATAAGGAGAAGGAACTACACAGACAAGTCCAAATGTTATGAATGTGGGGTCAGTGTCTAAACCATTTGAATACTCTGATGTATGTGTTATACTCAAGCCAATTATTGTTTATTATGTATGTTTCATGCACCAGGATACAGGACACCTAAGCTATGCATGCCCAAAGAACATGCTTGGTGAGAGGGAACCACCGAAAAAAAAAGAAAAGAAAAAGAAGAAAAAAACGCAACAAGATGAACAGCAGTGAGTTTGTTAATATAACAAAGCTTTACACTGCATTTATTACATGTTCTCACTGACTGTATTTTTTCAGGGAAGAAGAACCAGAAAGTGAAGATGAGGGAGAAGATCCGGCTCTCGACAGTTTGAGTCAAGCCATTGCCTTTCAGGTAAACCAATGGAAATAGTTTAATTTGTTGCATTTTGTTATTAGGAAAACAATGTGACAATATGGTGTAATATGATTTTATTTAAGATCGTACATGAATTAAATATCCAAATAAGATTTGTTGTCTGCTTCCTCAGCAAGCTCGTATAGAGGAAGAAGAGGTGAAACATAAAAGGCAGACAGCTTCATCTAAAGAAGACAGTGGTCAGTCCACTTCCACTGACTCAAGGAAACCCAGGATCAAAAAAAGTGCATACTTCAGTGATGAGGAGGAACTCAGTGACTAAACACTCTTTATACATATGTCACCTTGTCAGCAAATTGATGTTTATGTCCTGGTTATATATATTATTTTTTTAATTAAATATACTTTTACTTTTTTGTACCCGTGGGTGTTGTGATTTCAGGCACATATAAAATAAATGGAGCCTTTGCTACTTTCCAACTATATAACCTTTTGAAACCTGTGTTTTGTTGGTGTGTCTCATAAAAAATGTTCAAGATTATTTATTGGAGTGTTACAGTCACAACGTAGACACAAACTGTTAATGGAAAATAGAGGCTTCTTATTGGTGAGTGAGGTAATAATAAACAGTATCGCACTCTTCTGTGCAATGTAGATGAGATGCAACATTATCTCAAGATAGTATTTCCTCCAAAACTTCACCACACTTAATAATAATGCCCAAAGGCTATAGCCAGACAAGACTAAAGATTTCTCTAAAAGGACTGGAGGACCAGTCTGAATTTTATAGTGAAATTTGCTGTTTAATTGTCAGATTGTGGATTTGTTGACATTGTTTATGGTTAATATATCTGTAATTGGACCTAACCACATGAAACAAAAACTGGCACCATGTTCAAGGCCTACTCCATCAGAATAAATAAACAAATGTGAAATTTTCACCATAGCAAGTGGTGCCATTATTCAACCCAAAGATGTTGTCAGAAAAGAACGTTTGGCCATAAGATTAATATGGCAAATTTGTAGAGTTAATCCCTAATAAATATTGATAAGGTTTATGATATTTGTGAATAATAAGACTGAATCTCCAATACAGTTAAACAGGCCGTCCATCTGAAGCTAAGACATCATCTAATGCTAGAACCTATAAAATATGTGTAGTTAATAATAACCAATTGGATATTTAGTGTAAGGTGTAAACTGAAGAGCTCCAAGAGGGCGCATGAAGGCGGTGCATGGATGGATTCATCAGGAGGAATGTCAGGCTCGGGAAGTGACGCGCTCGCTGATTGGCCGAGGTGAGTCACGGGACCATTTCCCAAGCGGAGTTTCCACGACAGCTGGAAGCCGAGCGGCAGAAGCGCATCGCTTCTTTACTTAAAATAATAGAAATAACATATCCTGTACTCGTCATAGCGCTTCCAGATACACTGTGGTCTGGCATGGGAGACAAGAGGAGTCCTACAAGGTAAACACAAAGGCGGAGTGTCCTAGATCTCCGCGGTGGGGGAGCGGACATCGGCGGAAAAATGGGGTTTCTCCTCCACGGTCTCTCTCCCTCGCTCTCTCTGTGAATGTGTGCGCGCGTGTGAAAACCTCAGCGCCAATTACAGTGTCGGATCAGCGCGTCTGCAGATGATTTCTAAATCCTATCAGGCGAGCCCAGATGTGTGCTATCGATAACCTTCCTGTTAGAAACCGAACTCTTTCGGTTTCCCCTCACTCCCCTTTCTTCTCCTACGTTCTCCAGTCGCTCCTTGTCTTTTAATGAGTTTCCTTTTGCCTTTTTATTTCTTGTTTTAAAGGCCGAAGCGTCAACCGAAATCCTCCGACGAGGGGTTGTGGGACTGCAGCGTGTGCACGTACAAGAACACGGCAGAGGCTTTTAAGTGCATGATGTGTGATGTCAGGAAAGGGACATCAACAAGGTAAGGCTACGGATGTACAGAAGCTACACTGCTCTCGGCTCTCAGGCATCGGGGTCCCTGGGGATAGGGGGCTATCCTCATAATACCATTTTGCATTTAACAGCATGCTTCAGGCAATTTGTGTTGTAAATTCTATTTGTTATAACACAGTCAGTAGAGGTAGTCCACGCTATTGCAAAACAGCTTTTGAGAGATGTGTTTATGCTGTCTGTATGTTTGGTTGTAGCTATTTTTAATTTAGAGCCACAAAGGTTCATATTAGAACAAAACTGTTGCATTTTATCATTAGAATTTGCTTGGAAATGATTGCAAGGCGTAGTAGTTTTTAGCCAATATTTAAAATCTAATTTAGGCTACAGTCCTATACTATTTCCTTTGTCCTCAAATTGTTTAAAATTGTATTAGTTTTTGAAAATATAAATAATAATTTGAAACTGCTGGCAAGTAAACTGTATGTTTTGGTTCACCATCTTGATTTTAAGGGACGGTTGAATTTGTTTTGCTTAAGCACAACTTTGTGACTCCTGAACGTGAGTGAAATAGGCTATGCTATGTTCTCTGCATGGACTCTTCTGCAGTTGCATTTTGTGCCTGTCCACTTGTGTGTGTGGGAGGACCACTGGTGAAAAGAGGTTGTCAGAGCAGCTGCCAGACAGACAGCCATAGCTCATTACTATTCAACGACTTAATCAGCCTGCTGTCATCAGAGACACGCACTTGAGTACAGATGCACTCTACATGCAGATTCTGCAAACGACAACATGCACATTTGTACACAATTAGTTTTTGTGCATGCACATGCAGAAAATACAGACATATTAGGCAGTCTGAGTTACACACTCTTGAGCCAGTTGACCCCGTACTGTTTATACACAGAGCAGTGTTGTTGTATGCAGACTCAGACACACATCTCTACTTTGCCAAGAATTGTCAGTGCTCGCCAAGCAGAAACACCCTTGGTTCTTCACATCAGGATAGCTATGAGACCGCTGACAAGGACACAGGCTTAAACATATTTGTACTTGTTTAGTTATCCAGGCACTCCCTTCGCTTCATTACTTGAAATCAACCTTCTTGTGTCAAGTTCTTGTGAATAACCCTAACCCTAATCCTATTTGCATTTTTACTGTTTTAGACTTTTTTAAAAGGCTAAATATCTTTATCCATCATGTTCCATTTATTCTTGCTTGAGACTGGCACATTGACAACATATATAACCCCCTCCCTTTATCTATACTCGTTTGTCATATACTGTGTGTAAAAAGGACCTTATTAAACTTTAATAAGCCATGACTTGCAGCAATGCAGAAATGGTATTGATGTAGTCCACAGTTTTGAAGCTCATCCACGTTGCACAGGCTATTACCAGAGCAAACTGACCACACAGGTGGTCACAGTTGTTAATGACCATACAACACAAACAAGTGCATTTCTCAGTGCGCAAGCTGAAGGTGCTAAAGGGCAAACGACACACTGAATATAAAATCAGGAAATTGCATATTCCCTGGCTGTGTTCTGAACGAGCATGACGAGGCAATTACTGAGATAATGAGTCAAATGCTCCAGTGTCCAGTGGTTACAGAGAGTCAGGTGTACTGAAGGTCACAGAGCAGCTCGTGTGGAGAGAAAGATTGTGTGTGTACTTTATTTTTGTTCGGAAAAAGTCAATAGTTATAACACTGCACCGGAGATATGTTGTTTAGTTATTACTAAAAGTAATGGCCGACGATTCAAAACATTAAGATATCGCCCTTAAGAAGAAAGCTGTGATGTTTAAAATACATTTGAAACATGAAGTGGTATTTATACAATAATAGACTGTAGACTAAGCTAAAATTTCACTATTATGGCCAACATTCTAAAGATTAACTGTAAATAATATCACTATACTTAAAATTCCAAATTTATTGAGTTTAAAAAAGACAATTTTGATGTTCCATATTTATACTACTATAATAGAATTGTATTTGTCAAAAGTGAAAACCACAAACCAAGAGAACATCAGGTATAAGTCATTTTTTGGCACAATCTGCTGGCATAATTATCTTTGTTGGCAATTTACTTTTTACCTCCATATCAATGTTTATTTTTATATTTGTTTATATTTGTTTTTTATATTTGTTTTATATTTCTTTTTCCATTGCCAAAGGGATCAGTGTTGTTAAAATTCCCCAAGTTCTCTCCACAAATTTGCATTCAGCCTGGACTCTTGGCTTCTACAATGTTGATCCTGCTCCTTAGTGCCAACCATTTCTTTGCTCTTTTGGGTCATTGTTCAGGACCAGTACATTAACAACTTTAACCTTAACATTTGAAAGAAGCGACCATTTTGAGGCTTTGTAAAAGAGGTTATAGCGCTCTGTGACAAGGATGATCAATGTTTGATGAGGTAAAGCTTTAGTGCATCCTACCACCTGGTTGTGTGTGCCAGGAGGCTTGATCTACTGCAGAGGGCACAGAGCAGGGGCCTGATTGAAAGGCCAGTGTAGAGGCAGAGTTTGACTGAAGACGGCGATACATCAGCGGGATCAGACACGCTTATCGCCCAGCCGAGGGTAAATGAAGGAGAGACAGACTGACAAAGATGATCCAAGAGCTAATTCCTCCAGAAGCAAAGTGCTGAAAAGTTTATTTTAACCTCACAGTCTGAAACTAAATCGGTTATAACACGTTTTAGACAGCTTGTCAAAATACTTTATGCATGAGACTGTAATATTGCATTTGACAAGTTCTCGAACTTTGTACACAATATATCTGTAGGAAGTAACAAGCCAGTCCTAGGTGTGTATATATGATGGTTAGGCCTGTCACTATATCGGCTTATCGTTCAATATATGAAAGCTGGAACAATATATTTTGGGGTTCAGTATTTATCATGTGTACATTTTGTTTGCAGTAGTGGGGAGATTTCGGGTATTTTTGTTGTAATACAATAAGGTTGAACAGGTGACTTGGCTATGGCTAATTATTGGTTCATTCTGATATGTATTTGTTGCAGTTCAGACCTTTTGAATGATACTGAACTGATACTGTGTATTTAAAAATAGTTTACTGGAGTTATCCTGCATTATTGTTATTGCATCAGTGACATAAAGTAGGTTCAGTATTATTGTTTATCACAGTATATCTCTGTAGCAGTGTATCATTCTTCAAAATGTCGTGACGTGTGGTGACATCTACCATTTTCCATATATACTGTTCATCAAAGATCTTTAACAAACTAACCAGATTAGGATTAAACATGTCATTTCATTGTCTTCATTTTATCTTCTGTAAACTGTTCCATTTGTTGGCGGCAAAAGGATTTTTCCCCAAGTTCATACTACATTTGCATATTTTTTTCATATCAATCAAAATGTTTTCTTTGTTTATGGAATTACTGTGCTGTCTTGTCTTGTGATTAAAAACTCAACTCAGAAAATTGCCTGAGGAAAGGGTTCTGAATGGTTCAAATAACTGCTGCTTATCATTAAACAAGTTGATGCTTATTTAAAACACAGATGAGTCATAATCAAACTGATGAATCTGTGCTGCCCTATTGCAAAAGGGAGGGCACCTGATGTAAAACCTATGCCAAACCAACTTGCAAATTACTACATTCTTAGAGGCTGATGGTTTGCTGTGGCACTCCCAGAAAGTAACAGCTGAACGAACTTGTGTCTTTTCCACTTTGTGTCTAATTCAGGTTAAACCAGGGAAGTGCACAGGCAAAATGTTAACTGTATTTAATTAAAACAGCCTTTACAAAGTCTTAATGGAGCTGGGGAGCAGGTATCATGCTGCCTCATTACCGTAAGACTTTGCAGAACTGAAAGTCAGAGTGGCATTTTATCTCTCTGCTTCATTTGGCAGAGGTCCAGCATTAGAAAACCAATCAAGCTCATGGTTTTTATTCTCACATTAGTGGATATAGCCAGTTTGTACTCAAAGACTCTCACTTAAAATCAATATGATGGCTTTCTATGATTAAGTGTGCTCTTCTGTCTGTTCAAGTTCAATTTCACTGTATTATATTCAACGCACATTTATGAGTCTAAATTGGAGTTAAATAAGGATTCAACCATTAACGTGTCTATTTCCTGACTAAATGAACAAGTAAGATAAAAAGGTACACCGTGTGACTTTTCTACTGCAGGGTCTGCCAGCTTGTCCCCACATGGAGAGGTTATTCTTGCATTAATTCACTTAGAAGTATTTTTGGTAGAAAAGAAAACTACATAGCAAAATTGCAGAATTGCTTTTCCACAGATCTGACTTACAAGTTGGCTTGGTGGTATCACCCACTTGTGTCCATAGAGATTTTCATTTATCTTTATTTATACAGAGAGAGCCCAATGAGGGCATCCAGACTCACCTTTTCATGAGCGCCCTGTTCAAATACAGAAAAATACAAACAGAAAAATAGGTACATAAGTCCATTTAAAACATTAAAAACAGGTGCAGGTCTGAGTATAAATGTTTGTCTCCAGATTATTCAATTGCATTTGTGGCACAAAAGTATCCAATTTTGCATGTCCTCGAAATATATTACATTTTTGAGAAGCAAAATGGCCAAAAGCTTTTTTTGCTATTTCAGTAATGGTGCGGACAGTTTTTAGGCTTATACAGTCATGCGATCTTGTATTAAAAGGAAATAAGTTCAAGAAAAGCAATGACATTTCCATGGAGACAAGCAGTTACATAGTGCACCTTTAAGAATATGTTAAGACAGAATTTGGACTAAACCAGAACTAGCCCTCTCCAAATTAGGACAGTAATACATTCCACCACATTCACTTACAATCACTTTTACCAACAGTTTTGCTGCCTGTTTCAGTGATTTAACAGCGCTCATTATTGGCCAGTAATTTTCTCGTGACACCATTTTTCGCGTCTGAATCTTTTATTTATCCATTTCTCCACCTTTAAACCTTTCCCTTGCAGTCATTTGTGTTTGCTCTCCCTCCCACTCTCTCTCGTCTCCTCCCTTCCACCCAGCACTTGAACTTAGCCGAGGGCGTCTACCGTTGACAGATTGACTGATGTGGCGGTTTCATCAGCCCTATACCTGAACAAGCACACGGCCTTCTGGTTAGCTAAGGGTCTGTCAGTGTGTGGCTCTTTCAGTAGTCTTTTATTATGAGCTGCTCTTCACAGTTCAAGGCTCCTAAGCACACTGTCTTGATGGTGTTGCGCAAAAATCGTTTCGTGCCATAACTGGTTTGAATCTTGCAATCAAGTTGTTCATTATTGGATTCCACTTTAAGAGATAACCACGGGATAAACACTGATAAACCAACTAAACCAGTTCTCAACCAAATTAATAATATGTAATCATGTCTTTTATTTAACATTTACACAATTTTATAGCTCTATGTCTAGATAAATCAACCAAATAGTCAGTTTCACCACTTTTCTTTTTATTTTCCTGTATTAGCTATATGGGCTGCACTATATTATCTCAGTCAAATAGAAATTGGCTCTGTGCCATAGACTGTATATATAAATGGACATAGCTAACCTGCTAGCTGCTGTATTCCAAATAGGAAGTGAGCATGGGCGCGCTTCCGGCTCCATCGACTCTGTCCTGTATCTCACCCTTATCTCTGTAACTGCCGCGGTCAGGCTCGTCATTTTGGTCTTGGTATTAACCCACTCTACATGATCCTGGTATTTTTATTTCGCTATTGTGTCCGTAAATCAAGATATGAACATTAATAACAGACAAATCAGGCACCTTCTTTCCCCGAGGCCGCTCCCGCTAGTGTTAGCAACAGGTTTGATTGACAGTGTTGCTAAGCACCGACTCCCTGGTAAACCAGTGGTGTGGGCGGGAAGGGGCGTTACCTTCGACAGTCTCGCTCCGGCTTGGCTCTTTGGTTGCTATGAGACTCACTGTCGGAATTCCAAATATGGAATTTATTGTATGAGCTCCATTTGACTGGAGCCGAACGCTATGGCTGATGTCACACGCCCTTAGTCCACTTCTTTATACAGACTATGCTCGCCAACCTCACTGTTAGCATCACAGCTTCCTTTCCAATTTTATCCCTATGAGGTTTTTGAGTTATGCTAAAATGAATACATATTTAAAGATAAGGCAGTGGACAGGGAGCTGCGGGTGGATGTCACTGACAACATGTTAAAAACTACACAAATAAAATGAATACTTCACTGGAGGACACTTCTGTGTTTAGAAAGAGAGATATTTGTGTCTTAATGCTAACGATAATGCTAATTTTGAGGCATAATAAATATTAAAACAATGCCAGAAACTGAAGTATTCTACATATAAAAATAATTGGGTAGTCTTTATTTTAATTAATTTGAATTTTAATAGGTTGTTTATTTTATGATTTCCGATTTTAATAAAAGTGACTGTTAGCTTTGAGCCACAGCTAGTTAGCATGGTGCTGTACACAGAGCTTTTTGCTATTTGAATTAGTGCAATTATTAAAAAGCTTCAATTATTTAAGCGGAATTTCTATCTTTATTCGTTATAAGGAATACAATCTCTATATAAAAAAGTTTAGACCTTCTACGGAAATGTTCTGAAATGCAAGGACGTTCAGCAGCTTGTATTTAAATCTTTTTTCAATTATAAGTAACTGTAAGTGTTTAAAATGTGCAGTTTGATCTGAATACTCAAATGAAATCACAAATCTAATTGCTATGGCAATACTAGTCATAAAAAATCTTCTTCGTCAGTGTAAAGCTCTTTTATGTTATGTTTTTTATGTTACAAAAGCTGGTCTCTACAGTTCATGGCACTCTATTGCTCAAAAACAAAAACAAAAAAGTATTTCTTGCAAAGAAAGTGCCTTGGTAGTGATTGTTTTAAGTTGAATCGATTTACTATGTAAGGATATAATGAAACTGGCTCATATTATCCAATAAAATATGAGACAAAGATAAGCCTACCCCTTAGGTCATGACTATAGAAGGCTCCCTTATCAAAAGATTTATGCCTTTTATACAGTGAAATGGATACAAGAGCTGCTAAAGTGGATAAGGCCTATTGTACAGCCAAGAGTTTGAAAATCAGTTTTGCAATAATAACGTTTCAATAAACTGGCCACAGATTTTCAAAATGGCAGTAGTTGTGTAGGTAAAAGTGAGTCCATGGCTTAGCTTCCATTTCATTTCAAATTCATAAGCAAATTTGGATGTGAAAGCATTTCAGGTTATGACATCATTGTGAAGGCATTGGAACTGTATAAAGCGTTAGCAAGCCTATCTCTGGAAATACAAAAAAGGCCATGAAATGCTTATAGTGAAAACAGAATATAAACCATTTAATGGTGCTAACCCTAGCTGATTTTTACTGTCTTAACATTGTGAAAAAAGTTCATTTTAAACGGTTTGCCGTGGTCCAAAGTTATTCCTCACTTACTTTGTGCATTCTGAGCTTCCTAATTATTCACCGCAATGAGTTTATAAGCACTTTGCAAAACTCTTAAAGAGACCAGTGCAGAGTTTTGCCGTGA